>JAFLJL010003970.1:0-39683 GCA_018398815.1 Conus ventricosus | reverse complement strand
GTTACATTCCTCGTAAATTCAGCAATGTTGTATTCTTCCAGTGTGAAAAATTGAGTACCTTTCCAATCACACACACACACACACACACACACACACACACACACACACACACACACACACACACACACACACACACACACACACACACACACACACACACACAAACGCACACACACACACACACACGCACGCACACACACACACACACACACACACACACACACACACACACACACACACACACACACACACACACACACACACACACGCACGCACACAGACACACACACACACACACACACACACACACACACACACACACACACACACACAAGCCATCGAAATTATAATGTAAAACCACATGCTCGTATCTTGATTAGTATGGGAGGTTTTCTTTTTATTGGCATATTGTCCGGTGATAAAAGTTATATGGTATACGGACCTACGCACTCATAGTAACACTGTCAATAATGAACGTCAATACTAAACGGCAGTGAAAGATTCCTATCTATCACGGCCATATATGCCTTGTCTATGCCAATTATAAATGTTACTGGATGTATGAGAGGGGGAAAAGAGGAGGAAGTGAGGGGGTATACGGATGCGCTTATTTTATTCATAAACTATTGCCCTTCATGAAGAGGTGCAAGGGAACGATCATTCAAATCGTATTATATTACCAGTCCAATTGATCCAACTTCATGCAAAAAGAAACATTAACACATCGTAGCTTCAACGCTTTGTATAGATAAACAGACAGGTTTCTAGTTTTACTTTCATTATTTGTTGGTAGAAGTAAACAATCTGAAAAGACTTGGATATTTATAGCACTTGTAAAGTTCTCTTACATCAGTCAGTACATGACAGCACCGAACATAATGCACCTCGTCTTCTTTCATTTCTTTACATAAAGGACAAATGAAAATCAAGAGGTGTGATATTTGTATCAAAATCTCTCTAAGGAGTTGGTTGTACTTGCCTGTCAAATAATTTTAGATATATAGCAAGAAAGTATACATTTCAAAACATGTTTGTCTCTGCTTGTAAGTTTTGATTTTAAAACAGTAAAGTCAGACTTGTTGAAAAATAAATGCCAGAATATTTACAAACTTTAACAACGGGCATAAGGATTCCACAGTCAGTCCGACGTTCACATGCTGTAAGTGTCCATCTTTTCTGAATGCAACTACATTACTTTTATTCATATTAACGTTCACATGGAAATGTTGATGTTGTCCTATGTAGATTGTTTAATAGTGTTTGTAACTCTACTACTGTTTCGGACAGGAAGGCTACTTAATATACCATAGGTAATATAAATAATTCAAAACAATCATACGTAAATGTTGTAGTGTACATTTAATTCTCCAAAAAGTGAGAGAATGTAAATATGTTGGTTCACGACCACCCATGTGATTCTGCCCGAAAACCCCCATTTTCACATACAAATCACGTCCATTTCATATCAGTTTTGGCCAAAATTAACACCTGTTTTACAACTAAAATTAACGCGCCAAAACCTCTAAAATTGACGTAATTAGCACATTGAAACGGGGGTTTCCATGCAGAATAAGATGGGTGATCGTGAACGAAGATATTTACATTCTCTCCCAGGGACATAAAAATTAAGGGTTTACAGTACGCTCTTCTACTTCCAGCACCATTAATAAATTAGAACAACCAGCCGCCGTAGCGAAGTGGTTAGCGTCGCGGACTCCCGGCTGGGAGGTCGTGGGTTCGAATCCCATCAGAGTCATGTGGGTTTTTTCTGCCCCGACCGGCTCCTACCCAGAGTTGAGTTTGCTGCGGACTCAGTTGGGAAGACTGGGACCACACAGTCGAGTTTCATCCACTTAATGGATGCGTTTCTGAGAGTGTTGCTCAAATTTCCTGACCAACACTGCAGGTGCCTGTATCTCTCGGGCCTGGTTGACGCCGGGATATATTATAAAAGGAAGCGTAGAGTACAGCCCTGTCATGTAGTCTCAGACCGAAATGGAAATCCGTAGCATCATCTTAATCATCCTCATTCTCATCAATCAGCATTAAAAGAAAAAAAAAAGTCTCAAATTCTGTGGCCCTTCATGCCCTGCTCTCATGGTGACCTCAATTTCGATGTCCTCTCCACGTCTGTGGCCTTGGTTTGGTTTCGTCGGGGTCACCGGTATCGGCGAGTCCATGGGGGCTGTCGTTGGACGGACGTGGTGGCGCCCTCCGGAGGGAGAGCTCACTCACGCCGGCTCCGCGACTAAGCAATTATTGTCGTCAGTAGGGGGCTTAGTAGGTGGTGTCCTGCGTATGTTAGATCAGAACAGGCGCCACTGAACACCACCGAGGTGACTCGGCAGCAGTGCAGTGTCTCCTCCGGTGGGTTGCCTCTTGACGGCTTGACATTGACTGCTCCCTGTGGACTGCCGGTGCCGGGGCTGCGGCGGGGCCGACCGGGTTGTGGCTGTGGGCGGGGTGTCGGAATGAGCGGCGTGGGTGCACTGCCTCTGAGGTGGCGCAGAGGTTGGGACAGCAAAAAAATAAAAATAAAATAAAAAATAAAAAAATAAATTAGAACAAACAACTAGTCTTCCATCTTGATTAGTTATTTTTATATTTAATGAATTTATGTCTAGGTTAACTAATTCTTTAAATTGGCTGTCTCAGCCAAACCTGTATAACTGATAATCGCAAAACCCTGCCTTAATTTCTGGCAGTGCTCGTAGAATTGTAGAGGGCTGCCCCATAAATAAATTGCGGTCTGTTTTTAACTCTTCTAAATAGACATACAACATCGAGTACATGAGAAAACCGGCTGGTCTACTGCCTACATACTCATAAAGACCGCTTTTTAAGTACATATGTGTTTTAATATGATATGTTTCACCACTATCATTAAAGCCTAAAATTCGAGCAAGGCTTCTAGGAAAAACGTACTCCCTTTCTTCAAGTTCTGGAAAATTTATAGTAATTATAAGATTTGCTTCATTAATTTTTAACTTAATGTTAAAATTGCTAAATACTTCTCTTAAAGAACAAAAGTTGTAGTAGCCATCGGGTATTTTTGACTTGACTTGACTTGACTTGATCCCTTAGACGTCGGTCCGTGGGGGCACCCCTGAAGCAGTGACAACCATCCTTCTCCATTCCTCTCTGTTCTCTGCCCTCCGCAATGTATTTCTCAGCCGCAGGCCTGTCCACTCCGTGATGTTATCCTCCCATCTTTTCCTTTGTCGACCTCTTCGCCTTTGTCCTGGTACTGTGCCCTGCATGATTGTCTTGGCAAGGCCTGTTGATTGTGTGATGTGTCCATACCATTTCAATTTGCGTCTTTTTACTGAGGTTAGGAGATCGACATATGGACCAATTTCATTCTCGATGCGCTTTTTAACTTCCACATTGCTGATGTGATCTCTGTATGAGATGCCAAGGAGTCGTCTGAAGCACCTCATTTCCATTGTTTGGATCTTTTTCTCAAGGTCTGATTTCAACGTCCATGACTCACAAGCATATAAGAATATCGCCATGACTAAGGATCGCATCAGTCTAATCTTTGAGCTGATGGAGATGTTTTTGTTTCTCCAAAGAGGCGTTAGCCTAGATAGCGTGGCTGTGGTCTGAGCGACTATTCTGAGCGGGTATTTTTAAATGTTTTAATAGATTGCCTTGTTCGTCCTTAACATCTACCCAGTTATTCTTAGCTCTTTCAGATATGTTAATCCATTTTACTTTAAAACCAATTTCTTTAAGGGCAATCCTATAATTACCGCACCTATTGTTAATTGGGTGCGTTAAGAACACACTTTTGTTTTGTTGGTTTATATAGATGTGCATCTTTTTTTATAACTATTTAAAAAAACTATTTTAAAAAATGGAACCTTTTAAATATAACGAAAGCGCCACTTACAATGTAGGAGCGTTTTATAACCCCAAATTTTTAGACTTCAGCAATCTAACCATTGCAGTAGACGAATCATACGGCTTCCGAGTTAGACTTGTAAACCTGCTAACTAGATATTTAAATCCGCCAATACATAATGATAGAGTGCCATCAGCATGGTCGTCCCGCCCTATGTCGTTTTACCAGAATCAGTTAAATTTTGCGATTTACTGCGCAACTACTGGCTGCGGCGTTTCATATGCAAATCATTTAAACCACCCCAATCTTTTAGTAAGGTCAGTATATAACTTTCATGTTTATTACCAGTACAGACGAATACTAACTGAACTACAAGTGCCCCTTCCAAGCGACAACGCGTTTAATCCATTTAAAAGCCCAATGGACAATAATGCATATGAAAGAATCTGCAACGAATTTAACATTAATCCTTGAACTGATTTTAGACAAAAGTTAGACCGCAATCATGGGATGGGCACATTGTATTTGTGGGGTGCAAAAAGAGAATATAATTATGACTACTGGCCTGGCCACACCTCTTTTCAACCAAACAAACAAGTCCGATTAGGGTCAATTGAACAAAAACATCCTAATGCTTGGGCAACATTTATCTTAGATGAAAGTGAAGGCTTAACAATGCCAGGAGTGCAAAGACTTAATGACTCCATAAGGACATACGTTTGGTGCCTATTAGGGGCACAAGCACAGACTAAGTCTAGCATAGTTGATCAATCTACAGGCTTTGATGCCAGAAAACAATTTCTAGCCAATTTAGAAGACGCTATTAACTCTGCTGTTGATTTGCCTGCCAGCATACAAAGGTATCAAGACGTTCTTGCACACGCTAAGTCAAAGGTTGACTTTGTTGTAGGCCATGGATTATACATGCTACCCTCTGACCTTAGACTACAGATTGGCATGATACAGAATTATAACAATGAAGTCCTCATAGCTGGAGACGATCAAAACTTAGGACACAATCAAGGCTTAAACACAAGGCCCGCGCCATCCATTTTAAAGAAAGTACCTAGCTCTGAAGAAAGCGATCCAGTTATAAGCGCCCCACAGCCAGAAAGCAGCCCAGAAAGCACTCCACCTGTTAATGTACCTTACACTGACAGTCACACCAGCGAAAAGACAGCCCTCGTTGTGTTTTTAACTTTTGCTGGATTAGCCATACTTTATTTCACTAAAAATTAATCCAGCAGCTAGCACTCCTAACGTCCACAGATGGTCGGCCATATAACCAGCAACTTTGCCTATAGTAGACAAAACCCAACTAACAACACTGCCTATTATGCCAGGCAGAGCATCAAGCGCTTTGACTGCTAACTTCTTTAATAGGTTTGCTAGATGATGCAATTGTTTTCTAATCCAACTTTTACCAGGCTGAGGCGTTGGAGGAGCTACTGGCCCTGTTGGTGCACTGCCGGTTAAAGCATAAAACGAGTGTAGAGATAGCAAACCCAACAGCCGTTAATATACTAACTATTGTAATCCCCTGTTCCCTGAACAGAGTCCTTATTCTTTCAGCTAGCGTAGTGTTTTCATAAAGTATTGTGTTTATAGTTTCTCTTATTCTGCTTGTTTGTGATGCTAGCTGCGCTCTGTTAGTAGACAGCGCTTCTAACCTGGCCGCCCTTTCTATCATTAAATTCTGTATTTTCTGCTGTATTCTAGCCTTTTCTTCTTGCCCTAAATTGTTATCGTCTGCATCAGCGAGTTTATTTTTTTCTTCTTCTATCTCTCTATCCAGCTCACCAAGTTTCGCTAAATTGTTTTCTAGTTCGCCCCTTATTGTCCGTAAAGCCTCATTAAGCCCCAGGATTTCGCGCATGGGCAATGGAGAATCGCCAATTGTTTCTAATGTTTTTCTGACTGTTTCCTCATTAAAACTCGTTTCAATTTCTGTTGCTGCATCATTTATTCTTGGTCCTAAATCTTGAAAAGAGGTCATTTCTATTTCAGATCGTGTTGGCAACCTTTGCACCATGTTTTGTAAACGACTAACAGCCTCAGAGCTTAAATCTCCAATAAAGTTCAATTTCCTTTTGTCAGCAATGGAGTTTTCCAAGAATTGTGTTTGTTTTTAAAAACTGGGTTGAGTCTGGGTTTTTAGTAAACCGCACAAGGTCCCCTTTACTGGTTCTATAATTCAAATGATTATATTTACCCATCTCAAAATTGGAAACCCTAAGCGCTTCTGGCTGCTCTCGACCCATATGTCTATATAATGATTCAATTCTATCTAGCAACCGTATTTGACGTAATCCTACTCCTTGGCCTGCTGCCGCTCCTTCAATTTCTTCATCTACTGAAGGCCCCAATTGTGTTTCATCTTCTTCTTCTTCAGAAGGATCAGGCACGTCATAATCTTCATCCATATTTTTTTTATTTATATTCTTTTTTGTTTTATAAAAAAATGAACTCATACGGTTGTGACCTCGATCCATACAGAAAAGAGAAGGAACCTCATGGCGTAAAAGGTATAAGGCAGACTGTAACTGGCGTAAATACTCCATCAACAGTTCAGCCTGGACAAGCCTTAACAGTCAAGTTCCCTGATCTTGGCGCTGACGATGTTATAATGCCAGGCACTGCTAAACTATCATTCAAAATAGGTATTAAATCGACAGACCCTAATGCTACTGTTGTTGCTAATTTAGGCAGGGCTATCGTTAAACGTATGGCAATTAAACTGGAGGGCAAAGAAGTTTTTGTACTAAGAGAGGCAGTCATTTTTACCCTCTATTCTGATCTATGGCTACCTAAAAAAGAAAGAAAAGAGAAAGTGTATCAGGGAATACAAAGCCCAAACGGCCTCAAGCACAGGCTTAAAGCGGAGGATGCAAAGAATGATGTTAAAGATGAGGCAGTAGCAGAAGCATTTGGCAACAGATTTTGCATCCCTCTAGATTTTGAGCTGTTAAAGACGCATATGCCATATTACCAAGGTGCACTAAAAGAAAAACTTTCTTATGATCTGACATTTAATCCTAGCGATTCTGTTGTTCTGTCTGAAGATCCTTTAGCTAAATACACAGTCAGCGACATTTCTCTTGAGTTTGATGTTGTTACTAACCCTGGACTGGCTAGAACAATCTTAACCCAGTATAAAAGTAAAACGGTTATTTATTATGAAATGGTTATGCACTCTATTACAGAAAATAGAAACAAGCGAGACACTCTTTGGAACATACATCTAAATCAGTCTCTGAAGTCTTTAAAAGGAATTTTGTTCTTATTTACTGAAGAAACAACTCCTTTTCAGAGAGAATCAGAAACGTTTTATAATACAAAAATTGAGAAGGTTGACTGTGTAATAAATGGCAAGTCTGATCAGTTGTATTCGGGCTGCGGACTTTTACCTCACCATCACTTCGATGAAATAAGAAAGTTGTTCGCTGGAGGTAGGCAAAGAGATCCTGCAGTTGATCGTGTATGTAAAAAACTTCGCCTTTATGATGTAAGACTCGAAGACTACTTAATAACCAAATATGGGCTGTGGCTGGATTTTAGATCCACATTTGACAACAGATTGTTTGGAAGTGGAGAAAGGATAGGGCAGGATGGTATAAAAATAAATATTCACAAGAAAGAAGACGGAGACGCCCCAATAAAAATGCACATTTTATGGTTTGTGATGCCCAGTTAAACATTGAAAAAAACAGGCTAAAAGACGTGGCTTATTAAAAATGCAGAAGAAATAACCTATTAAAAACAGATGGATAGCTTGAAGTTTCTTCCTAAAGATCCGCACTGTTCTCTTATCTGTGGGATTACTGGGTGTGGGAAAACTGTCTTCGTACTTGATTTGTTACAAACAATATACAGGTTTCATTACGAACACATTGTTATATTCTGCACAACCATTAAGCACAACAAGTCCTACAAAGAAAGGAAGTTTATTTGGACAGACGATAATATATTCTTAGTTGATCCTAGCGACAAACTGAGTGACTGTTTAGAACATTACTATAGACTATTTGAGGGAACTGAAACACTGTTTATTATTGATGACTGTTCAGCTGAACGAGACATTGTTAAAAAAAGAAAAGCTCTGTCAAAGCTGGCCTTTAGTGGGCGCCACGCCTTAGTTTCTGTGTGGCTCTTAACTCAAAAATACAATGCTGTCTTAAAAGACTTTAGATCGCAGTTAAAATTGGTTGTATTATTTTATACTAAAGACAAAGATAGTTTTGAAGAATGTTTAAGTGAAAACTATATAATAAGGGACAAAGATGAGCTAAAAAAAATAAAAGAGCAGTTAGAAAAATCTAAGCACGCTAAGCTATGCTTACGGACTGACCCCCCAGTTCAATACGTTTGTTTATTGTAGATTGTTTATTATTGATTGCTCATAACAATTATTTATTATAATTTTTATATTATAAAAAGAATGTCTCGGGGACCAGAATCAAAAGCGCAGCTAGCCCCTAAATGCGTTGCAGTAGAGCTAAAAGACCTAGCAGACACAACCGAGTTTGATCTAATAGGAGTGCCAGGAAATGTTTATGGATTTGAATACACAGATGACGGGGCTTACAAACGAACAGAAATTGAAGACAAAAAATGACAGCAATATCCTACCCTAGAAGAGATAAGAAATTTAAGAGCAAACGACTTTGGCAAACATGAATACAAACTTCATAAAAGAGAGAATGCTTGGACGTTGCTTCCTGAAATTGCTTGGAATTTAAAGTTTGAACTACGAAGCCCTAATGTATACTTTGATAAGGAAAACAATTTTAGAAAGGCCTTAAATGAAGGCCCCTTTCTTGTTAGCCTGGTTCCAGGAACACAACAGAAAAAAACAGATTAAAATAACTTGGCAGGGTTCTGAATATATGCTACAGAGAAAGAAGTCCTTAGCTGAAGTGGGGGGTGACACCGTCGGCTTAGAATTTACCCCAACGATACCGTCACTACCTAGGCAAATGACGATGATTTTTCGCTTATTTATTACTCCGAGGGAGGGCGATACTAGTTTGCCAGAACATACGTTAATTAGAGGTATACAATAAAGGCCGAAAACTTGGATGCTCCTCTTTAGCTCGGTATTGCAATTACTAAAAACGGAGACAAAATAAACACCCATGTATCATCTGACAAGGTTACTGTGATGGTTGACAAAGACAAACTAACAGTACTCGACTTTATTTTCATTAAGTATGTTGATTTTATTGCGTTTTACTCTGTTAATGAAGTACTGCCAGAAGGATTAATAAGAAGATATGTACAAGATTAATTTTAAAAATAATCTTATTTAAAAATGGAGGTTCAACAGTTTAGATTAAAGCAAATAAACTGAACTTCAAAAGGAAATAGAAAGCGACTTGGATAAGTATAGAGTTACTAGAAAGAAATATGCTAAAGCTTTAAATACTCTTTCTTATGTAATTACTGGCTCCTCAGCTGTAGCTAGCATAAGTGCTGGGTCTAGTGTTGCTGTTTTATCTACTGGGGCTGGGGCGCCGGCCACTTTAGCATTAGGGGGTCTCGGGTTAGGCTTAGGCGCTGTGTCTATGATTGTAAGTGCTGTTTTAAAAAAAAAATTAACTCCTAAATTACAAAAGCACACCGCCATTGTTGCCCTAGCATCAGCAAAACCTTGTTCATTAAGATTAAGAATAAGCAAATCATTACAGGATGAAAACATTACAGACGAAGAATTTCAGAAGCTTATGGCTGACGGTGAGGATTACAGACGACAAAAAATTGAACTTCAAAAGGAGTGGAGAAAGACGTTTACTCCACGACAGATAGACACTGATGCAATTAAACAGAACATTGAAAAACAAACACACGATCAGTTAAAACCAACATAGGCAAAAAAAAATAAGTTTAGCAAAAATAAACACTATTTTTTTTGTTAACTCACTGTGTTTGGCGGGACAACTTGCAGCTCTTCACGAACAAACGATCTTTTAGGGACAGGCTTTTTAGACGTATTAGCACCGCTAGAAGAGAGAGTTTCTCTTAAATAATATACGGGAGGGTCTGTTTTCATAATTCTTTCAACTTCATATACATCTACGCTCCATATAGGATCTGTGGCTCTAATTCTAACATCGCCCTCTGCCTCTCCAGGAGCATACAAGTATCTTACTTTTAGTCCAAACGGCAAGAGTTTTTGATTACCTTGGATGTCTTCAGTAATGCTAATTTTTTTTAATTTGATTGCGTTTACTGGCTTCAACCCTGTTGCTTTAAATTCTTCATTGTTCATGGCACGTAAGACTGCTGGCAATCTCCTAACCCATTCTGTGTTACGCGTTCTGTCCATAATTTCTCTGTGATATTGATAGGTAAACAGGCGTTTAGCTAGATTCTTATTAAAGTTTTCTACTAAGGCTTGTGATCGATGGTTGCCTGGGATCCCTCTCTTAACTGTAACATGATGTTTTAAAAACAGCTGGTTTACAGAGCCTTTAAACTCTTTTCCATCATCAACCTGGATCAGCCTAGGATACTTTAATGGGCCTCGCATGTATATTTGTTGTAAAGGCACAGCCACAGCAGTTGAGCTTTTATCCGTTAAAGGTTCAGCGTCTTTGTATCTTGAAGCCATGTCAACAACTGTCAGAGCATACTTAAACTTTTTCTTCTAACTTTGTCATGTGGAAGATACAACAAGTCCATCTGGTGGGTGTCATTAGGAACTGAATTAACAAATCTAGGCCTTATTATTCTTTTTGGGGCAGGCAAATATATTTGCCAAATTGCCTGTTTTGAAAGCCAGTCTTTCGCATCCGATTCAGACACTCTAGCAGCTTTACTCAGTTTTTCAATAGCAGTCTTTCCTTTCCAATAACCTTTAGGAGAATAATATATTTTGTACATCGTATTGTCCATAAGAAGGACTGTATTTTAGTTGTATTTTTAATTGGTTTTAGATTGTTTGTGCAAGAATATAGATTGCTCCCATAGCACCCACAATAAAACCAATTTTCTGCTATTTTCTGTTCTTCTGATGGTTCATAAAAGTCAGACAGTTCTGGCGGCGGTGATGTTAGAAACTTCTTTCCTGTCACTAAGTAATACTCATTCATTGCCTCATCAACGTCTGTAAATGTGTGCTCTGCATGTCCCTGTTCCCTTAACTTTTTATTAATAAAGTCTAAGTGAGCAATTCGCCTTTTCTCATAAGCGTCTCTTGCCTTAGCTAAATCTTCTATTGCCTTGTTATGGCGTTCTCTTTCTTCATCGGACCTCAATTTACTAAACATATAATTGCTTCCAGAGAAGGCCAAGGCATTAACAATAGCTCCTCCTACCATCATAACTACTCCCGCCATCTTTTTATAAATTATTTTCTTATGAATTAATCTTTCTATGAACTAATATTTTCTGGGATAATCCCCTGTGTAACAAGAAAGTCTTTTGACGCAATCCCTGCAGTAATTACAACTATAACCTTAACAACGTCCTCAATGTCTAACCTTCCTAGGTCAGCTGGCTTCATTCTAAACATGCTTTTTGCTAACACACTATAGCCTATACTAAGACCGCTAATTACAGCAGAGTGGTAAATCGTATTGATAATCTTTTTTTCACTCATCTTTTTATTAACTAAAAAAATAATTAAAATAATCATAATACGAAAGACTGTCTATGTGCTTTTTAATCAGATAATCTTTTGTTGTTAAAGCTAAAAATAAAGTTGTAACTAGTTTTGGCGAATCTTCTATCTTTCCCATGTTGGGCGGTTTTATCCCTAACAAACATTTTGCAAGGGTTGAATAAACTATAACACCAACGATAGGCACTGCATAATTAACCAGCGTTAAACTCATGGTTTTAAAAGTATTATATTATTTTTTATTGCTTTTAAAAATGGATTGTGACGAACTATTAAAGTGTGAGGGGCAAGCAGACTACCCCGTAGACAACTGCCATAAAGAAAGATTATACTCTCTGGCTGCGTGCGGAAAAACTAGACAGTATTTAGGCATTGAACTAAGTATTGAACAGATTCAACAACTGTCTACATCAGACATTGAAAAGTACTACGCCAGGTACGAAGCGCAGCTAGGATCAAAAATGTTAGATCAGTGGGTCAGACAATGATTAGTTTATATGCTAAGTTAGTAAGTAAGATGGCGCCAGTTGATTCAGAAGAAGATTTAAAATATGACTTATCACAAGATCCGGTTTTAAACAAGTCACTAGATACTCTTGCATGTGACATGTATTACAAATTTGGGACGATGCTATGTCCATTCATCATGGGGTTAATTACTTTTAATCATATTAATTTTAATCATATTAAATTTAATCACAATAAAAAAAATGAGCGATCAGGAGAAGAAGACGCCGCAGGACAATCCGCAGGAGCAGAATGTACTACAAGTGAATGTACCGCAGGAGCAGAATGTGCCACAAGTGAGTAGTGTTACTAAGACTAAAAATCCTGGACGTGTTGAGGCCGGGTGTAAACTAGCTGAATGGAATAGACTAAGAAAATCAAACCAATCAGCAAAACAAAAATTGTTAGATAGTAATATAGCATCGCCACCGCCAACAACAACACAATTAACAACAACACAATCACAAACAAACGATAAGATGTATTATTATGTATTTGCCGCTGTTGTTGTTGGTGGGGGAGTTTTAGCATATAAATGTCTAACGCCATATTTAGCAGCAAAGTTACAAAACCCCACAAAGCCAGTAAAAGAAGAAGAACCAACTTCTGCAAAAAAAAGTGCAACCTCCTGTTGCAGACCCATTTTCTATGGAATAGTTTTTAAGAACTAGATAAAGTACAAGTTAAGAAATAAATAAAGTACAAGTTAAGAACTAAATACAGTACAAGTTAAGTTAGTTATCAAAAGTACTTTTTAAGTTAAGTGCAAGTAAATTACAAGTAAAGTACAAAAAAATAAGTTCTTAAGTAAGTACTAGTTAGGTTCCTAAGTTAAGTTCTTGTTATGTTCTTAAGTAAGTACAAGTTAAGTTCTTAAGTTAAGTACAGGCCAAGTCAGTCAAGTTAATCTTTTAAAGTTCTCCAGTGCCCTACAGCATATGAAAACTCAGGATTGACGTAAGTTCTCTTGTTATTGTTAGAGACTAGTGATTTCTTGTTAACAGCAGTTGTGTTTACTTGATGAAGAGTAGAGCGCAGATTAACATTTGTGTGATAAAATACTTTGTTTTCAAAGAGAGCTTGCTTGTAGTTATCGTGAGTTATATTTTTTTGACAACTTCTTTACTTATGCCCTTAGCCTTCTTCATTACAGAAGTCTGGCTAGCAACGCTATACATCTTCGACCGCAAACCAACATATTCTTTGATAACTGTCCCATTAAGTTCATCCTTCATCTTTCCAATTACTTTCTTGTTCACAGTTGAATGTAAACGACTGTGTTTTGGATAGTCGCAGGTGTCGTACCACCCATCAGTTCCTTTATCTACTTCGTTTCTAAGTCTTTATAGAAGTCTTCAGTTGGGACGTCTAGAATAAAAGAGTCAGTGTCTGTGTAAAGTACTCTTGCTTCTGGGTACAGTGGTTTAAAGTAGTCGTACAGAAATTCTAACATTAATAACTTTGACAACTCTAATACAGTAAAGCCGATAAACACTGGCTTGTCCAACTTAACATCCTTTTTTTTCATCATAATGCCAACCAGGCTGTCGTTAAATCTTCTAAAGTCTTGATAGTTAGGTTTAGAGGCAAACTTAATTGCTTGGTTTTCTTTTGTAACTCATTTCACATCTTTACGATTGTGTACGTTCTCCATGGTTTTGCCAAAAACAGCTGTTGTTCATTAGTTTAAAGAAGTCTTTTTCTGAAGCGTCAGTGGCTTGGGTTCTAAGATCAGTGTTCTTCTTGATGTATGGCCTCATATAGGGCTCTTGGTCACAGATAATTATTCTGTGAACAGCAGTCAGTTTCAGTCCGTGTCTTAGGTAAAACTGTAGGGTCTGTAATGGCACACATATTTAGTTTTGTGCCTAAGATTGGGAACAAGTTTAGGAGGTTCGATAGGACTCATCTTTAATCTTTCTGCGGCTAGGGGGTAATCGTTGTGGAGATCGTGTAATTCTTTAGGATATTCTAAGTCTACTTCTAAGATTAGCCTGCTGGATTATCTGGCGTAAGCTCTGACAGCATTCCTAACACAATATTAACATCATGAGGTCCTTGTATCATTTAAAGTTTCTCAGTGGAAGCGGTTGACTCATAGCCCATCCATACAGATTGTTGGCGTCTAAGTACATTAGATAGTTGGATGGTTTAGTAGGGTCATAGTCGTCTAAATACTTGTTGTTGGCTTTGCAGTAAGGATGTGAGGCCATGCTAATACCTCCCCTCAGCCCGTCTTCAATCATTTGGAGTGTAGGTAGATCAGAAATTAAGTCAATCTGAATGTTTGTAGACTTTAAGAAAGCATCCCAAGATAACCCTGGGGCAGAGATGTAATGTGATGAGTCTAAGTTGTAATGTTTCATGCATGTAGATCTGTAATTCTGAAAGACGTCTGCTAATAAACACACGTCAGCCAATAAATATTGATCATGATAATCGCCCATTGTTTCACAGTGTAATTCTGTCCAGGCTTTCTGAGCGTATTCATATTCAGAGTCAGTTATGTCTTTGCGTCTAAGACTAGAAAAGAAAGCGCCTTTAGGGGGAAGTGACTCTTCATCAAACCTATCCCACGAGTTCATGTATCCATAGGGCTAAACGCCTTTACGCACTAAAGATGGGTCAAAGTATTGTTTAGTGATTGGAAAGTCTTGTAGAGATCCTGCTAACTTATCCAAACTAGCCATCAGATGTTGGGCTGAGTCATAAAAGGATAAAGAGTCAAGAGTAAAAGTCATGTACTTTTCTGAAGACTGTGCAATGCAGGTAACCCTCTTATATTCAGAAGTCACTGCTTGCATGATAAAATGAGAATCGTAGCCCCGTAGGTTATGAAAGAAGATAGGCAGTTTCCATGTCTTAGGATCAACCTTAAGTTGAAGATTACAATTGTTGTGCGCGGCCCCTCTAAACTTTCCAGTAATGTGATCGTGGTCTCTTACTGTGTTGCCTAATAATTCTCTGTTACATATCCAGCAGTGTGTAGATGAGTCATAACGTTCTCTGTCTTCAGGAGTCATAACAATGTCTGAAAGGTTCAGTTGGTTAGATAATTGATTGCAAAGTTGTTTCATCTGCTCTAAAAATCTGCTGGCTGCGTTGGGACCTCTGTAAATCTCAGGTGTTGTGTGTTGACCGTCTGACCTAACAACAATAAACGCATAAGAACAGATCTGATGGTGGGTTAATAAGGTTGTTTTTTGTTCTTGCTGTTGCAGGCCATAGTACTGCGGTAAGAGTGATTCAAAGTCGGCATAAACCACGTACGGGCTCATCTGCATTTTGTGTATATTCTTAAAGCTAACCTTAGACCCAGGCTTAGGTGTGAGGAGTTTGGTTTCACAGTCTACAAAACTTTTACAATGAGTTCTATGACTGGCAGCTGCTTCTATAGTTGGGATTCTGACTAAACACCTTCTACAAAGCTCTTTTTTAGCTAGATGCTTTGATGTAAAACCCATAAGTCTGCTTATTGTTCTGATTAATACATAATGACTCTTTGTACTATCTGCAAACAGGATCAAGTCTACATGTGTGTTAAGTGATTCACCTAAAGTGGGAGCGCTGGGGGAACCCTTAGAGGCACTAGATCAGCTTCTACAGACCATGTGTATACATTTACGGTGAATGGCTTGTTTTGCTCTTCAAACTGAGATATACTGTTTATACTTACTGGAAAGGTTATGTTATCAAAGTTCAGCTCTTGCTTATATGTTCATAATTGGAAACTCTGTTTGCATGATTTTTAACAGGATGTAGATGCGCTAAAACACACCACATAAAACACATGTTGTCAGAATTTTTTATGTTTAAGACTGCTCGTTTTAAAACTAACTCTTTTGGGAGAGGAAGGTAAGAATTGCCAACTATAG
This sequence comes from Conus ventricosus, assembly GCA_018398815.1. Taxonomy (NCBI): domain Eukaryota; kingdom Metazoa; phylum Mollusca; class Gastropoda; order Neogastropoda; family Conidae; genus Conus; species Conus ventricosus. The sequence goes on along the minus strand of JAFLJL010003970.1, from coordinate 23,833 downwards.
GATAGAACTGTGTTTGCCTCAATTTGATTTCAAGAACTGTTCCTTCAGACCAGCCAGAACCCCTTAACTTTGCCTCCTCACTTGCATGGTTAAACTGTGTAAGCATGTAGTCAGCCCAGTTAGAGTTAAAGCCGTGATAGCTAATTACTTCTTTCTGTTTAGTTGAAACCCAGACTGGCATGTTAGTATCGTCAGGCGTTATATAATCAATCAGAACAGCCAATAGCACTTTTACTGGAGGCTCCATCTGAAGAGACTCTGGGATTTAGAGATAGCATGTGCTACGCTTTCATGAACATTTGTGGGGTTAATGATGTTCATGTCTACTTCACTAAACGTATTGCTTAATTGTTTGTCACACCAAATATTTCTTCCATCGTATATAGTTTTCCGTCCTCGAATTTACTTGTGGTCGTCATTTTTAAAGCCACAATATTTACGTAAATTAAAAAAATAAATGTAAATAAAAGTAAGTAAAATGCGCTTTTATTCTTCGGCCAAGTGCCGCAACGCTTCAAGACACGTTAACCTTACAATAACACCCGCCAATATTTTAGCTTTTTCTGAATCACTACAGTCAATGTTTATCACTTTGATCGCTTCGTTAAATAGTTCACTATGATCTTTTATTATATTGTCTATATCATTCTCAAACCCAAATTCACTAAAATCAATGTTTAATAATTTCATTGTTTCGTCAAATAGTTCATTACAATTCTTTAAATCAGTTCACTGAGTTCGGCAGCCATTTCTAAATCAAAAATAAATAAAAAATTAATTGTAAATTCAGCTCTTATTCATAGTCTTTTCTAATCGTAAAAGTTGATCTTTATTAAAACGAATAGTTACTCCTTCAGGGCTGGTAGAAACAGTCAGATCAACATCTTCATGAGCTATATAATCAATTAAAATGGCAAACAACTTTATAGCTGGTTGGGGCCAAGAATCTGGTATTTCACTGATGGCCCGCTTCACGTTTTCTCGAATCTTTATTGTGATTAAAAAGATTAGTAATTGATTCTTCAAAACCTGCTTTTTAACTCTTCCCTATCATCCTTCCAATCCAGCTCGTAAAGCATATTAGTAAGCTTTTTAATGTCTTCGGGCTTCATTTTTTAAACCCAAATAAAATCATAAATTAAAAAAATAATTAGTTTCTCTTGTTTTTGTACTATAGGCATGGTCTGGATCACACGCACGCACGCACACACACACACACACACACACACACACACACACACACACACACACACACACACACACAATAGATAGGGAGGTGCTTGCAGGGGAATGTGAAGGGGGCTTTTTGTTGTTCACACTTGAGCGACATAAATTCAAGACGGCCGCTAAAGCGCTTATCAGAGTTCTGAATCAATAATCACAAGATCTCTTCAAAGTTCTCTCAGTGGCCGTCTGAATAGACAGCCTTAAAGCAGCAAAATGGCGAAGCGGATGAAGATGAAGCAGGTAACCACAGCAGCAAAGCGGCGAAGCCACAACAGCAAAAAAAGGTCATTTTCATTATATACAAAGTCATGGAATCGAAGTGTCAGCAGGTAACCTTTGACCGACCATGGCTGGAGCGCTGACAGGGGTTTTTTCCCCCCCCTCTCATGACCTTTGACCGACCATGGCGGGAGCGCTGGTGGGCACGCTTGGTTGGTCTTGTAAATTTTGCACATGCCCTTTTGACTACCATGGCGGGAGCGCGGGTCTTTTTAGCAACAAGAAAACTAAATTGTTTGGGGGCCCGGGAGAAATGAAATATTTGGTTCCGATCCCCCATTTTTTCTGCACAAAACCCCCCGTTTCAATGTCAAATTTAAACGTAAATTTTAGAGGTTTTGGCTTTAATTTAGTTAAAAAGGTTTAAAATTTTTGGCCCAAAAAAGATAAAAAAAGGACGTGATTTGTATGTAAAAGGGGGTTTTTTCGGAAATACGGGTGGTCATAACCACATATTTACTTTCTCTAAGTGAAAGGGGGGAGGGTCTGCAGTTTTAACCTGTCTGACCCAGATAAAAAATTACGGATCATCCGACTTTCTAATTCACATACAAACCATCCCCCAAAAAACATTGACAGCCGGAAACAAACAACAACTTTTTGCTTTATGCTGCCCGAGCCATCAACAAAAAATTTTAATAAAAAAGGCAAAAAAAGGTGGGCACCCCAACCACAAGGCGTACACACAAAATATTCTTTTGATCTTTTTTTGGCGTCGGGTTCCAAAAGACGAGACGACGAAACGAAGGGGGCGAAAACGATAAGAGAATACGTGTCAATCAGTCCACCGGGGCCTTTAAAAAACTTCAGAGCTGGGGCTAAAAAAAAAACTCAAACACACTCGCGGGTTTCCCCCGGGGCAAACAAGTTACATCTCACACAGGGCTGTGGCCACACCACACACGCAGCGACGCCGCCAACGGTCGCGGTCAACTGGGAATCTGCGCTAGGGTGGCAGCACGCGTCTCCACCCAACTGGTTTCTGGATCGGCCCGGGCAGTGGCGGGTAGGGTATTATCGGCCCGGGCGACCTCTCCACCGAACGGGGGGAGAACAGGGGGAATTCGCTAGGCCCTGACCCCCAAAAATGGAAACCCATCCCCTATCCAGGGAACATTTACCGGGGGAAACGATTAACTCCCTTTTGTTTTGCCATGGTATATTCATTCAACCACGACAACTATTCATTAAATCACACTACATTCATATTCTTAGCCCCTCATTTCCACTAAATTTGGGGGCAAACTCAGCTATTCTTTCTTAAAATTTCAACATTCCCTTTTTCCCGGAACATACCTACAACTTTCCCCTTTCCCGGAATCATAACACACAATTTCTCTTTCCGGAATCACAACACTACACAGGAAAAGGTTTTCCCTATAACTTTCGAATTTAGTTTCCAAAATTTGGGGAAAGATTTCCATCCAACCCCTTCAATAAACCGAAAATACGATTCATTCCCCAAAAAATTGAGTTTATTTTCCACAAACTTAAATGTCTTTCGTCAATCAAAAAATTTTTCATTTTTTCTTGTAACACGACAAGAATTTTCTTTTCTTTTTCAGAAATCACCAGATTTTTAAAGGTTTTTTTTAAAAAAGTTTCATCTACTTCAATAAGCAAGGGCAAAGTTTTTTTTTCCAAAACACCTTGTTTACCAACCCAAAAAATTATTCAGTATTAACAAGGATTAAAATAATCCACTCAAAAAAAAAACCCGCAAAAAGTCTATTCGCCACCTGGGAGCTTTTACTAAAAAGCCCCAAAATTTCCCCTTTTCTCGAAAAAACATATTGAAACACAGCTTTTTTCCCAGAATTCAAAACTAGTCAATACAGAATAAACAAAATTTTTTTTTTTCTAAGACCACCCTTTAACATTCATCTATGCACATTTTCCGAGAACAATTTCTTTTTGTTCCCCATAACAAGGTGTGGGAATTTTTCACCCCTCCTAAGGGGAAAAAGGGTTCGGTTTTACAAATAATAAAAACAATATAAATACCTGATGTTTAAAAAAAAAAATTAAAAAACGGATCCGTTTCGGCTTCTGTGTTGTTGCATTGCCAGAAACTGCGAGATCCAACCCTTTTCAACCACCGGGTTTTTAACAGGCCCATGAAACAGCACAGCAAATTGCCCAACGGGTTTCCAGACAACTACCTTCGGTAAGCCTTTTGCATGAACTTTGGATTGGAGGGGAAATGACCCTCACAATACCATAGACCATTTTTCAGACTCAAATCAAAGAGGAAGTGGCCGCACATGGACTTAAAGAAGAGCGAGAAACATCCCCAGCCAACAAACCCAGCTATACCAAACCCACATTGGGATGACTCCTAGAGATTACCCAACTCTACGGGGGGTTTTCCCAATGGCAGACAAAAAAGACCAAGCTCACTCAACAAAACGTTTTTGACTCTCGGTCACATTTTTTCACTGAAAAAGTTTGAACGGAAAGTACGTCAAAAAGAAATGCAAGCGTGAAAAAGAGGTTCCATAGACGGATTGTAGCATTGGCGTTAGTTTGTCTATTTGTGTGTGCGGCGTGTTTCTGCTGTGGGTGTTGGGTCGTGGGTACGTCGTGCTTTGGGCGGCGGGGGTGCGTGCTGTTGTGTGTTGGTGTGTGGGTTGTGTGGTGTGTTGTGTGTGTGTTGTGTTGTGGTGTGTGTGGTTGTGGTGTGTTGTGTTCTCGCCCAAGTTTTTTTTGTTTTTTGTTGCTGTCGATTTGATTTTTAAAATTTTATGTCATTTCTTAACTTTCTTTTTTCACACCACAAAATTACACAATGCATGCGGCACACAAAATTTACACATCACGCGCTAACACAACATATATGCCATCCACAAATCAACACACAAAAAAAACTCGTCGCACCATGCACACACACACACACACACACCCCACACCCCCACCCACACACACACCACACACACAACACCACACAACACAGCAAACCCACCACAAACGCAAACCGCAAACACCGTGCGCCGCTCACACACACAACACACACACACACACACACACACACACACACAACACACCACACACGAAAACACACACACCCCAAACTAACAAAACCACACACACACCACACACACACACACACACACACACACCAACACACCACACCCCACACACAGCCACACAATTTAGCTGCGCACGGAAACCTGCGTGCCACACGCAAAAAATCATGTACGCCTGCATGCACGGGCACACGTACGAATGCGCAATTTACACAGGGAATGCGAAACAAAGTGCTAGCGGGAGAAAAATCTCTAAATCCACAGCCAACGCACACACACACAACAACACACACACACCCCCAAAAACACAACACAAAACAACACACACACACGCACACACACACACACACACACACACGCAACACGCAAAAACCACCAAAAAACCCCGCCACACGCACACACACACACACACGCACACACCACACACACACACCACACCCCCACACACACATCACACACACACACACCCACACACACACACACACACCCCACACCAACACACCACAAACCACACCACACACACAACGCCACACACACACACACCACACACACACACACACACACAATGCACAACACAAACACCACACACCACACACACACACAACACACCACACACATACGCGCACACTTACACAACACACACAGACAACAACACACACACACAAAAACCACACCCCAAACCCCAAACCACCAACACACCACACCACACAACACACACACACCACACAACACCCCCCAACACACACACACACACAACAAAAACACACCACACCACACACACAACCCAAAAACCAACACATCCCAAAAGGCGCATGCAGCCGCAGCATACGCCCACCATACCGCACAACCCACACACAAATACACCAAAAACTTCACCACCGCACAGCAACACACCCCCAACCGCAAACACGGGCGCAACCCAAAAAGGCCCCCAGTCCAGAACCACACAACATAACAAAACCCGTGTACCTACCACAAGCCACGCAAAAATGACGGGGCACAACAAGCTAGGTAGGTACCAAAGGGTCAACCAAATTTTGGGCTAATGCTAAAAGTCAAACATCTGCTCATTCGTGCCATGAAATCCCCTTCAAAATTTCTCTCATACGGTCATTATACATTTATTCATCAGCTTTGAATCATGCGCAGTGTGATCTTAAAGTACAGACGGTTGTAGTGATATGGACTATCCGCACCAGTGACACCCCTTGATGAAACCAAAACTGAAGCTTCCCTTTTTGATCTTTTCTATCGTTTTTTCATTAAAAAGAAAAAAAACAGCATTGGACTGTAACGGGCCTATTTTACCCCGGTACAGTTTACATATCTGTAAACAACAAATTCTCCCTGTGAATTGGGAATATAAAGCGATGAACACTTTGAAAAGGCCATCCTTTGATATCGTTGTTAACAAAATAGGCCAAAAAGGGTGCTTTTAATTCAAAACGTTCTCAAAGTCAAAAAGGTAAGCTAAAAGTTTACAGTTAAAAAAACCCTTTTATATCATGTTACATGTTTCAGGGGCGGTACCCTCTTGCAAACCCGTTTGTTTTTCCCCTGCGTTTTATGCAGCAAAACCATTCATTATATTTTTTTACCACGAACTATAAAGTCACTCCCCTGAAGCTTTTGATAACCGTTTTTATCCCAGGACATCAACATTAATTTTTAGAAAAAATCAACAAAAATGCTTTCTGTACTTTTCCCCGGGGTGATTCCCTTAAAAAATTTTAATCAAGCAGTTTAACTAAGAATCATAACCTGACCCATGGCCTTTTCTTTTTCATTTCTTTCTAGTTGTACTTTGTTTTTTTTTGTTTAGCAATTCCCCAGGATTTCCCACTGGGACAAGCGATTTACCTTTTCTAATGCCCTTACCTGTAACATTTTCTCTCTTTTTTGGGCGGTTCATGGAAACGTAGTTGTACATTCACCAACCATCATTAATCATTTTTTTCGGTTTACACATTTTTTTCAAGCAAGCTTCAAGTGTTTATCCCAACATAAATTTTAGTTTCACGTGGTTTTTTCTTGCAAAAAATGTATCACTTTTCCCCCGAAACTCCCTTTGATCACTTAAACCCCAGCCCTATCCTTATGACAGGTCGTTATTTTTGTTTCTTTAATTTCGAAGACTTCATTCTCATTCTAGCTATGCAGCAAGCGCCATGACACAACTATCCTTCATCTACGAAATGTTTCAGCAACCCTTCATTTTCGTGTTTTATTATACTTCTTTGTCACACAAGTCGCTTTATTAGTTTTTTTTTTTTTTTCAACAGTTTTGTCTCTTTCTTGCAATCAGCTAAAGTTTGTTTAAGTAACAAAATTTCGGCTTATTTCCCCGTCACATAAACCCATAGAATAGCGTGCGAGAGATGACAAACCCATTGAACGCATTGTATGACGTAATTTGATAAAAAAGACGGTTCCATGGGAATTTTAAATAACCCATTAGTTTTTTAATGCTCAAAAGGCATAAAATTAAGATTCGAAAATTCAAAATTGAAATTGACGGAAAACGTCAGATTCAATCTTTCTGACTAAAAAACACGGGAAAATAAAACAACTGAAACAGTTTTCTAGAAATCAGAACAAAAACTTTGATTTTCTAGTGTGAGACGAAATTTTTACAATTTTTACTTTTTCATGATACGACAAGGCTAGTTCTAAATTTTAGCATAAACAATAATAAGAATATTCGTATTTTTGTTCGTTTAGACAGTCTGCTTTTGTTACCCTTTAAAACACCACTGGAAGAATTTTTCCCTGTTCTACATCGAAACACCCTGATTCTTAGATGGGTGGTGTCATAATCAAAAGACGAAAAACATTTGAGATTGTTTACTTCATCGTAGAACTACACTAAATTAAAAAGAAATACACGTGAAGCTAAAATTTTCAACTCATTGCCCTCACAGAAAAAATTGTGAAAACCAAGGAGCAACACAGAAACCCATTTTATTCATCCGGGAAACATGATTCTGACGGGGCACGTCACTGTTGTACACTCCCTCGTGCAGGGGAGTCTTGCCTAACCGCCAAACGCCCGTGTCAGGAGGACGGCCCCCCCCTTATACGTTTCCTTGAATTTTTGTCTACACTTCGTCAGTGCGATACTAAGTAAGTAGTTTGTTAAAGCCTACGAAAGACTATACGAAACTTTTAAACCCAAAAACCTTTTTAAAAAGTGAGTTTGCATATCCCAACTATCAAACGGGCAAAATATTCAATAGTTTCTGTATAGTGCAAAACAATTTTCAATCTCTTTTGTCTTGCGCTAATAAAAAACTACATCTCTGTCATTTTTTTAAAAGCTGGGATCTTGCAATATGCAGGGGATTTTATGAAAAATCTGCCTTTTCCCCAAAATTGGGGCTTGCCTATATAAAGTCACCCAAAATTGCCCTTTTAGCAACCGATCAAGTCGGGCGATGCAATGTCTTTTATCAGGATACAGACTTACCCCAAATAAAACGTGAGGGTAGTGACGACGGTTTTGGTCGGGGTATCGGGCCTTTTTAAAAAGGTCATTATTCTGTAAAAGGGAAAAGTATCACAAACTGACCCCAAGCACCCCCCAAACACAGTACTGTATGCAGTTGCACCAGATATAAGCTGAAAAAGGGGTTAAAAAAGGGTGTATAGGGCGGGTTAAAAATTTTGTTTCCCAAGGAAAACGTTGAAAGGTTCTCTCTTCTCTCTGAAATTACTTCTTCATAGAACACACACACCAGCGCGCCCCCGCGTATACGCACTGAAACCACACACACCACACAACCCCACAACAAAAACCCCACACACCCCAACACACAACACACCACACAAAACACACACACACACACACACACCCACTTTGTTGTGGAGGTGGCTGCGGTTAGCAGGTGTGTTTGTTGGGAAATTTGGCGTGTTTTGTGTGGTATACGCTCGTGCGTGCATTCCGTGTTGTGTGTGTATGCTTCGGGGTTGCATCCACGCCCGGTGTGTTTTTTGTGGGTGTGTGTGTGGTGTGGTGTGTGTGTTGGGGTGTGGGTGGGGTGGCGGCGGCGTGGGGGGTGTGTGTGTGTGTGTGTGTTGTGTGTGTGTTGTGTGTGTGTGTGTGTGTGTAAATATAAATTATATATTAAATTTTTTTGTGTGTGTTGTGTGTGTGGGAGTGTGTGTTTTGGGGTTTGTGTGCGGTGTATTGTGTGTGTTCGGGTGCGGCGTGCGGTGTGTGGTTGTGGTGTGTGTGTTGTGTTTTTGTGTGTTGTGTGTGTGTGTTGGTGGTGGTTTGTGTTTTTTTGGTCGATTTTTAAACTAGGCCTGTTTGTTTTCCCTTTTCACTGCCAATTTTGGGTTTGACACCCCATTGTAAAAATTTCGAGGGGGTAGGAAAACAGATTCAGAGCTAAACAGGGATGAAAAATATTTTTAATGAAAACAAACAACAGGAGACGACAGAGAGAGAGAAGGAGAAGAGAGAGAGAGAGGGGGGGAGAAAGAGAGAGAGGAGAGGAGGGAGAGAGAGAGAGAGAGAGAGAGAGAGAGAGAGAAAGAGAGAGAGAGAAGGAGAGAGAGAGAGAAAATGGAGGGAGAGAGAGAGAGAGAACGGGGTGTTATTTGTCTATAAATTTTTTTTTTTTCAACAAGCGCAAGCTAAAAACCTATAAATACAAGAAAAAATTTAATGTTCTGTTTCTTTTTTGTGTGTGTGCACTGTGACAATCTAAACAATATGAAATTAGGGGAGGTCTGTTTTCCCATCAAACAAAAAAAGTGATTGTAACAAACTCAGGAGTTAAACGGAAACTTTACGCACAGTGTAACCACTAAAAAAGAAGAAAAAAGGGAAGAAAAAGGGGAAAGGAAAGGGAAAAGGGTGGAACGCAAAGACATTCCCAAATTTTTAAAAAACGGGCAAATTTTAAGATTGCTTTGTATATGCTGTATCCCTTTTTAAGTGTGAAAATGAGTTAAAATGCAACAATTTTCTTTTTAAATTTTCATCAAACACGGATTTTCGTACACAGATTATCAGCAAGCCCGTCCCTCTTTTTAACACTCCTTGCTCTTCCTAAAAAAAAATACTTAAAATCGGAACACAATGAAGAAAGGGAAAAGAAACAAGAAAGATACCTTTGCGGAATACTTGACACGCTGATAAAGCATCAAATTTCAGTTTTTTAAACGACTTTTGCACTGCCTAAAACAATTACGATCGAACGTTTCAGGAAATCACCCAAGGGTTTTTACACCACCACATAGGGTTCCGAGAACCCAACCCAAAAACTAAAATCAGTTTTTAGTACATGGGAAAACAAAATTACTTCGCTTTTTTTATTTTTGGGGGTTTTGTATTGTATTTTAAATTTCAACTGTTATCTTGTGTAATTTTATGTAAAAACTGCTTTTTAATTTTCTTATTTCGTAAAATTTCACATAAGGGCTGTTGTGAATTTTTAACATTAACGATATGTTTGCGTCAGCATTGCTTTTAAGAAGGGAAAAAAATTTTCCCCTTTAATTTTGTTCCGAAACTTTTAGGAAAGCTTGCATTTGGGAAAATGAAATCTTTTTATTTCATCTAAACACATCCCCCACTTTTTTGCAAACGACCCAACATCAAGTGGCCACAAGACGCCCAGCTTTGAATTCTGGAAAACTGGGATTTCCCAGCTCGAATTTTCAAAAAAACGTCCTGGGCGAAGGACGGGGCGTGCACGGGCAGGAGGCAGCGGATTCCTCCATTCCCTGCACTCCCCAGCTGAAGCGGGGGGGGGGGGGGGGGGGGGGGGGGGGGGGGGAGGGGAGTGTGCCCAAAGGAGACAATTTCAGTTGCAGAGTTATTGTGGGGGCAACCCTGAAGCTGCATGGGCACACAAACAATCACCGCCCTTCATAACCCTTGCGGAGAATTCGGCCTGTCAAAACACAAAATTTTTGGGTGAACAAAGGCGGGCCATTAGGTAAAGGGGGGAGATTGGGGTTCCGCCTCCCCCCCCACACCACCCCCACCCCCCCCCTAGCTGAAATCCTCCTAAAGGGGCCTAAAAAAACAGGCCCATTCCCACAGGGCACATTCTAGCCCCTGAACTGCTCGCCTACCTCTGCCAAAAAAAATAGGGCTCCGCGTTTGAATTTTTTTCAGTGCACTGATAGTAACGGTGCATGACCTTTAGTTCGAGATCGTGATACACACTCTTCTTATGGCAAGACAAGTAATGAACATTCCTTAATTCAGGGAGATTTGTTTTAAATTACATTGATGCAAATGGGCTCATTATGGATGTAATGGTATGATTTAATTAAGTGCGTTGTACAACAAATACAGTGCAACCATCTTTCAACACAAACAAAAAAACAGCGCGCAATACACCCCCTCACACGCAATGGGGTTTTGTGTGTTGGGGTGTGGTGTGGTGTGGTTGTGTGGGGTGGTTTTGTGTTGTGTGTGTGGGTGTGGGTGTGTGTGGTTGTTGTTTTTGCTATCGCTTTCCTCCTCAAATGGGCGCAAAGGGGGTGTTTAAGATTCCATCTATTGCAAAACGAACGACTGCAGCGGAAAACTAAAAAAATCTTAAAAAAATGTTTGCGAACCCCCCAGAGAACTGGGGCAAACGAGTCACAAAACAAAACTGTATTTTTCAAACCGCCATTTTTCGTCAGGGGTTTTTTAAAGGGGTTTATTGCTCGTTCTTCGTTTTTTTCCCTCCCGAAAGTTGTTTATCTTGCCTGAAGAAAAACCCAAAAAGGTCGAAACGCGTCTTGTATTGTTTTTATTTTTATTGTCCCCTTTTGTCCGGGAATAGTATGGGGGGGGTTTTTTTTTTTTAAAAATTTTTTTCAATTGCCCCCCGCAGTCAAAATTTGAAACTAAAAGGAAAAAAACATTCTTTCTTTTGTCAACCCCTTTTTATTCAAAATCCCCCCCCTTCTGGTCCAGAAAAGTTATCTTAATTAAGATCAAAAAAGAAAACGGCAGTTTTCAGCCATTGCAAACGCAGAACACTTGGGGAACCTTTCAATATTCAGGGTCAGGTAAATTGCAAACATTGCAGGCAGCAGGGAAATTGCAGTCATTCGACACTTGCAACTTTCACCTGGAACAGTGGGAACTTTGCGTCGTTGCAAAAAAAACTGGTCACCCCCGAAGACATTTCTACCTGCTGTCATTCGAAAACACTCTGAATCTTAAGGCACCAGTAACCTTGCGTCATTGCAGAACACTTATGACTTGCAGTCACTACAGAACACTTGGGAACCCTTTCAGTCATTGCAGATCCCCCGGAATTTGCATCATTGAGATCACCGGGAACTTTGCAGTCATTGCAGTATATTAGGTAACCCGAAGAATTTGTTTGATGTTTTGTAAAGGTTGTGACCTTGAAGTCACTTTTCTTTCCGGGGACACCCGATCACGGGGAGTTGTAGTTGGGAACCCTGAAAACCCCAGGGAACGTTTAGACGTTTTGACACTTTAGGGGGCTTGGTAACCCGGTCTCTAAAAGACCTTGGGAAACTTGAGGGCCCTTAAACTTTTCGGTCACGTGAGGACCTGGGATCTGGAGGCACATGATAACCTAGGGCACTTTCAGACATTAAACTCTTGACCTTTAAATTTAGGTGGTAAGAGGGATTGGGGGAACAGGATAAACCCCGAAAACTGGTAGGGTTTTTGGGCACAACATTTTCGAAAATGACGTTGGCCCCCCTTTTTCAAAGTTTATGAATCATTGCTAAAGACCCCCGTTAGAACGTCGTTTGAAAAGTGCGATTCATTTTTTGAATTTTTGTTTTTTCCTGCCAAAAATTTTGTGGTCAAAAAAGCAAAATGTGGGCTGGCCGCTTAACCCTCCTAAGGGAAGAAGCATTGAAATTTTTTTTTTTCGTTTTAGGTTTTTTTTTTGTATGTCCCCCGTTGTGTTTTTTCGTTTGTTTATTTGTCGTTGCAAATTTTTCGTGTTTTTAGAGGGGAAAAGCCTTGCGATCCCCAAAATGCTTCGTTTCTCTGACCCCGTCACAAGTCACTTTTTTGGGGAAAATTTATAGGTTTTGGGAAAAAGTGTACATCGGTTTTCATTCTTTTTGTTTTTTTCTGCCAAAAGTGCCTCCTGTAAAATCAGGGAAACTGCATCATTCAATAGCGACAATGCGCTTTGTATTTTCCCTTAAGCAAGAATTTGAAAAACCCCCTAAAAAAAACCCTAAGAGAGCCAAAAAAAAAAAAATTTTTAAGGAAAATAGAAGAGAAGAGCAAGAGTCTTCAGTAACATGAAAATGTCAGCGATTTTTACCTTTTAAACCCCGCTGTTTTTTAAAACTAAAACACATAGGAAAATTTTCACTTGAACAAATGCCCCCATGGGCCGGCCCCTCGTGGCGGGGTGTTTCTTGACCCAACCCGTCCCACCCCCTTTTTTTCTTCCACTGTTCTGCCTACCCCTTTTTTCGCTTCTCTTTTTTCCCCTAAAGTCTCCCCCTCATTTCGCTTCTATGTCGTTTTTTCTTCCTTTTTCCCTTCTTCAGTCTGTTCTTTATCTATTATTCCATCTTCCTTTCAATTTTTTTTCTGAGACTATCGGAGTGGGGGCCCAAGCACCCGCAACAAGGTGCTGACACTGGCCCAGAGATAATTGGGCCCGCGTTAATGGTCGCTCAGCAGTCCTGTCTGTTTTGAGGGGCAGTATCAGGCAGATGCGCCCTGCGAGTTTATTTCCTGTCCCTTTAGGGCCATCAATTTTCCCCCCCCTACACGGGAGCTCTCCTGGGGGCTGTCAATTCCTGCCCTCATTTAAACCCACGCCCCCTGAGTAATCAAAGCAGCTCCAAACGACGAGAAAAGTGAGATTCAGATCAGATGAAGAAAATAAGGAAAGGGGGCCCAAAGAAAAGGGACCAAAACACATGGCCCAACTTTCCCTTTTTGGGGGAACAAAAATCCAAAAGAATCCATGCTCGGATTCTCCCCTTGCTATTTGTAAGTGTTCGACGGAGTTTTCTACAATTCAAAATATCAAAAGATCAGACTGGGAGTTTATTTTTTAACTGTTACGGAAGCGGCGTCTCGATGCTGTTGAAAAGGATGGTTCTCAAATTATGCAGATCACAGTTAAGGTTTCATCACCCCTTTTTCCAACTATTCAAAGGGGGAATTAATGTGCTGATCTGGTGGAGTTGCTGAATCAAAATCCGAGAGAAGGAAAGTCAGGGTGTTCTCCGGCCAAAGTTTTAAAAACTCTAAAGGAATGACGTAATGAAAATAACACCTATTTTTGACTTTTGCTATGCCATCTCCCCCAGAGTTTGGGGCAAAATGTTATGTCCGAGTAAAGTTACACTTTTGACCCTCTCCTTGCAGTTTTAAGTGTCAAAAGCTTTGGGCATTCCCCGCAGCCCGTCGGGGGCAGGAACTGTTGATTGGTCAGAAAAAGCATGATGGGGGTGTACAAAGCTGTATCGTTCAATTTAAGGGGATCATTCAGCAAATTCAAAAAAATTGTCCATGGGAAAAAGAATGCGGATTCAGAAAAATAAAATTTAGAGGAAATGTTCCTTCTTAGGCTAGAAGGTTAGTAGAGGCCCGGGCTCCTTCGGGCTACTTATGCACAAAGGTGGTTAACAATTCTCAAACCCGGGGCATCGGGGGGATCTGGGAGCGCCCATTTACTTCTATAGAGGAAAAATTGAAAATTTTTTATGGTTTTGGATGGGCTTTTCCATACTTTAAAAACAGTTATTTTTGTTCCCGAAATGCAATGGTTTTCCTCCCGCAGTGCAACGGCTCAGTCCCCCCGCTGGGGAGGGAAGAAGTGTTTTAGTTTTCAAAGTCTGTGGATCGAGGCAGGGGTGATGGATCGGGGGAAAGAGATTCCCCTCCTCACGGCCCAAAACCAGTACGAGACAGGCACGCGTGAGGAACGTCCTTCCGGGCTCCAACCCTCCTAGGGAAAAAAACTCGAAGTCAGGGATTTGGTGCGCAGGTTTTTAGCCAGTAAAGCAAATTCCAAGCAGGCAACAAAAAACTTAGAAATTAAATTTTTTTCAGGAGCTCGGTTCTGACTTGCTTTAAGAAACCCCTTTATTCTTTTTGGGAAAATGAAGTTTTCTGGAGAAGAGGGTATGATATTCTTTTAACAAAACCCAATAGGACATACCTGGGAAAATAAGGGGTTTTGAGCAAATTGCGGACCCTTTAGCATTATTGACAGAGTTAATCTTTGTAGTTCTCTTTAGGAAAAACCCTCTAACTGCAAGTAAGAAGCATGAGATTCCTGGTTCCCTGCTTTCTTAAGCCCGCTTCGGCAGATTTTCAAGGAGAGGCGTTTCTCTTTAATTCATAATTTACAATACAGAAATTCCCTCAGACGGATCTGGGGGCATGGGAGCTCGTACCGTTAAACCCAAAATCGTTACATAGTTGTTTTTTATTATCCCATCTTCTGGATTTCGAAGAGTCAGTTGGATGGTTTAATTTTAACTCCCTGCCCATTTCTTTTATTGGGTGCTTGAATGGGCTTCTCCACAGTGGGGGAAATAACCGCCAATTTTCAAGGGAAAATTCTTTAAATTTTTTTCGGGTCATGATCTCTTCTTTTGAATTCAGGCTCACCCACCTTTTTCTTCCTTCCCGGTTTTTTTGACTCACTTTATTTGCAATTTGGACCCCCCCTTATTTTTGACTTTGATGGCAATCCCTACGGACCTAACGGGGGTGATCACTTTTCCATTTTATTCATTTTTCGAAGCAAAAGCAGGAGTCCCCCCGGAAACAGGAATTTTCCCCTGCAATTGAGCCTTTATCAGCAACAGTTTTAAGTAACTGCCCATGAATCGTGCGGAGCTATGATACCCTTTTTTGCTTCCAAAAAAGATAGTAAGATGCTAAGGAAGCATTCCGATTCCCGGATAAAACCCAAAAATGTTAAGACCCCCTGGGTTATAAAGGAGCAAAAAAATTTTAAGGGGAAGAGAAAGGTCTCAAAGACTTTTTTTCTAGGTTTCCTATGGGGGGGAACAAAGTTAAACATCAGGCTGTAAAGGGGCTAAGTGTCGGGGATACTTTTTAAAATAAGAAAAAGAATTTGGAAAACTTTTGTTTAAAACTGTCCTTTAAGGGCAATTCAAGAAATTTGGAAACTAATCCGAAAGATTAAGGAAAATCGGTGCATAGTTATAAAATGTTTTCAATAAAGGATCGTTATTACTAAAAAAAGGAGGTTTCAATTGTTTGCTGCACTATCCCTCAAAATTTTGTAGCTGATCATTATTGCAAGGAATTTCCCCGATAAAAGACAGCGGGTCAAAACTTTTTTTTCGAGCCCGATAGTTTGGATTTCAACTGTGTTTCAGAGGATGGTTAAAGGACCCCATTTTAAAGCCCAAAAACTCAGCTCCGGACCAATGACTTCATTTTCAAATTTTTTCAAAATTTGCCAGCTGAGGGTTTAAAAGTTTGTTGCTCGTTTAAAATTTTTGGTGTTCGGGTATTTTCCACCCTTGGAGAAGGTGGTTGTTACCCTGTTCCTAAACCGGAAAGATCATGGTCCTAAAAACATCGTCCCATAAAACCTCACTAGTTCTTTAAAAAAGGAAAATGGGATATTCCCGATTGTTAGGCAGTTTGAATTCTGGGGGCTTTGATTTTCCCGTGTGGATTTCGGAAAAAAACCCGTACAGATCACCCGGTCGATACAGCTTTTTTAGGAATGCTTTTATTTAAGGAAACATGTATTTCTATCTTTTTGATTTTGAAAAAGCTTTTGACACAAAAATGGAGGCAGGAATTCTCAGGGCTTGAAGGCACTTTTATTTTAAAGGAATTTACCAAGTTTATTGTAATTTTTATCTAACAGGGATTTCGTTTAGACTTCATCGACCTTTTCGGGTCCCTTTTGAGCGGAATGGGGTCCCTCAGGGTACATCCCTTTTTCCCTTCTGTTCAATCTGAAGATTATAAAACGTCGCAGTAAAACTGGAAATTTATAACTTATTTTTGATGCTTTCCCCCTCTGCCCAAGGGGGAAAATTTGGCTGCAGCGAGCGCCACTTTAGTTGTGTGTTAATCTGTTCACAGGGTTACTGAAAATGGATTTAAGTTTTCAGTACTAAGACAGAGTGAATTTTTCCCTAGGAAAACCCAGGGCTTAGAACCAGCCAGTCCAAATTTAGGTAATTAAAGTTTCCAAAAAAGTGAAATTTTTGGGGGGTTTTTTTTGTAATAGCTTCTTTTTTTCCTCCATTAAGTCATTAAACAACTTGCATCAGGTTTGAATGTTTGAAGGTTATTAAATCACACTGATTGGGGGTTCAACAACAACTTTTTTGGATTTATCGGCTTTGTAGACCCAAAACTGATTTTGGGGTTTTTTGGGGATATGGTTTTTGGCGAAAGTCTTTCCCCAAAGCCTTTTACCAATTTATCATCAAGGACGGTATTCCGGAGCACTTCGCACATTCCCCCAAAAAGTTTGAGCTGAATCGGGAACCCCTCTGAGTAAGGAGGTTTTGTCTTTCCCGAATTCTACCTGAAACGGGGCTAATCAGAAAAACCCCGCTATGAATTGTCAGAACCCCCCTTTTTGAGCCAAAATACTTAAAAACCAAAAAGGGAATTTTTTTCCCCTGGGTATTCGTATTTTTCCCCCCTTCGGGGGGCTGGCATTGACCTGATGGTTAGACGGCCCCTTACAGACGATTTTCCTCCTTGGGAAAATCGCCAAACCAAGAATTTAAATTTTTTTTTAACTCAATTTTGAAAGGAGGCCCTCGAGGCGCATATAAAAAATTTAATGGCAAGTGAAATTTATAAAATTTTATCAAGATTTTATAATGGGTTCTAAAAAAATGAGAGGGGGCCCCTGCCCTTGTGGGTGATAACAATTTTCAGGGCCTACTTTTTTAAATTGCGGGATTTGGGCTCTGTTTAACTGTGAACTAAGGCTTTAAATCTGGCCCTCAGTGCATGTCCAGGTCACATCAGAAAGATTTTATTTTATCGGGTTCATTGTCGCATTGTGGGTTTATCGACAAGAGAATGTCACTCCAATTTTGGTGTATTTAAGACTTCATACCCTTTGTCTCTTCGGGAAAGCAAAAATTTCTTTGGGTCCCGCCAATGGGGAACAAGAACTCAGGGTGGGAAAAACAGCCAAAAAACTCTCGGCAATTTTTCCAGGAGGGCCTATGCAGTTTGCCTCACTCTGATTACTCAAAACTAGTTTTTATTGTCGTGAACTGTGGCGAGTGAAAGGTGTAATCAAATTATAAAAAATTGTTTAAAAATTTTTCCAATTTTAAAACCCCTCCTTTCCATCGGTGGTACGTAACCAAAGAGGAATCGGTTTGCCGGTTTACATATTTTGGGACAGCTATATAACCACAGTTGGGTTTCAAAGGGGAAACCCCCCCCGGGGGTTTTTGCTGTACAGCTTGTTCAGTGTTAATCTTTTTTTTACAGAATGTGCGATTGATGTGAATCAGAGAGAATTTTTCCCCAGTGATTTTTCGGTTTTTTTTTCGTGAGATTTCAGTAGATTTATTTTTCTTTTTTTAAAGAGGAAACTTATTTTTTAAAATATAGTGTTTTAAAATGTTCGGTTGTCTGAGTTGAACGATAATTTTTGCTTTTGTCCCCATAAATTTTAAGCGATGTGTTAATACTATGTGGGTATTTGATCAAGACTTAGAAAATGAACTGAGGTCCTGATTTGGCTCCTAGATTTCCCTGGACCCCTTAAAAACTAACTAAAAAACTAATAACTTGAACAAAAATTTTTTAAAGCTTTTAGAATGGTAAGTGAATGGTGAGGGGGAAGGGAAAAAGGGAAGGGGAGGAGGGGGGTATACAGGTTGATCACCTTTCCAATTAAAAGAAGGTTTTAACAGGATCGGGGGTTTAGACAGGGTTTTGCCTCTCTTTTACACTCCCCCAAGCCACCCCCTGTCAAAAAGGGATGGCTCCCCTTCAGGACCTACGGGACAAGACATGAGGAGGTAGGGGGAGCGTTCACAGCGGACTCCCCCGAATGTTAAGGCGTAACCCTCGTTCCCTAACGGGTCACCTGTACCTTTTGAAACCCCTTTTTTACCCTACCCCGGGAAGGAAAAACGTGGGTTGTCAGACCCCCTTTATTGGGGGTAACATTATCACCCCTTTCTGTGGGTTTTTTCGTCGGTTAGGGGGATAAATCCACTGCTTTCCCTCTTTTAGAGATATTGCGCTTGGGGGAAAGGGAAAAATTTTTGGGTGGCCCCATTTCCGTTTTGTTTTTTCTTTTTGTTAACCTTTAGCTCAAAGAAATAGACGTGAATGTTAAAAAAAAAAGTTTAACAAATTTTTTAAACCATCTCTCTTTTAAAAAAAACTACTACCCCGCCAAACAAAACACCAAAAATTTCTAAAAAGCATAGCGTTTTTACCACGTGGTCTACTTTTGGGAAGCTAAAAAATCAAAGACAGTGAAAATGAAGAAGAAAATCACTTACCTCCTCCAAAGGGGGGCAAAATGGGGAAAAGTGTTTGTCTTGTAATCGTTTCTTTTGTTGGGGGATTGTCATTTTTTTGTTCAGTTTGTTTGAATTTTTTAAGCAGTAACCGACTTGAAAAAGTCATTTCTGTTTATTTAACTCGCCACTATTTTTTTTTTGAAAAGATTTTTATAACTTTTTATATCACCCCCAAAGCGTCACTATTTTGATTGTAGGAAAATCCTGTGAAGTCCCTGTTGTCTTTGGCAAAAAAACCTAGTTTTGCTAAATTTTTTAATAACAAAACCCATGGACATGTATGGTTCATGGCAACTTATCTCAAATTTTCTCTTTTTATCAGCGGGGGCGTGTCTCAAAGTATAAAATATAAACCATTCATCACCAAAAGGACGAAAAAAGTGCCCCGAAGACAGAAATAAAAGGCGATGGGTTCACGTCAAGGGTAAACACCGTCTGAGAAAAATAGCTTTTAGGGCCCTAGGTTTTTGCTCTTTTTAAATCCATTAGTGCTTTGGGGCGTAACTTCTGACGTCCGAGCCTCTCCCCACCCTGACGTAACACGAATTCAGTGAATTATTTCCCTTTCACCCCTGACCCTTTTAAACAAAAAGGACCCCCTTCATAACCCCGAGTCACCCCTTTAAACAATTGTTTACGTTCATAGATTTGAAAAAAATGGTCCATTTTTGTTTTTCAGATCTGTTCAGTGATTTTCTTCATTTTTTTAAGTTTTTTTTTTTAAAAATATATTTTAAAATTTGCAAAGTTTTTTGTAATAATTTTTGGAAATGCGTCAAAGACCTCTCGAAATTCAGAGTCAAAACCCAAAACTAGTTTTCCCTTCCAAAGATATTTCATCACTAGTAAATTGTCCCGCAATATTTTTTAAAAATGTATTATTTATCATTTTCTTCAAGTGCAGCAACTTTTTTAAAATTTGGGGCCAATTCATTTATTTCAGTACTTTTTAAATTTGCGGCTGGTTATTTTCACAGATCTGTTTATTTATGTGTTTCTTCATTCGCTTAGGGGAAAATTTATCTTTTTCTGTTTGTGTAGGCATGATTTCGAGGTAGGTGTGGACAATCTACTTCTGATCATATTATTTATATATACACCATTTTTTGGTGAGATGAAATGTGTGTGTGCGTGTGTGCGTGTGTGTTTGAGTGGGGAAAAATGACTGGGATGGGGAGAACAAAGAAAAGCATTATTTCAATGCCAGTTAGCGAGCTCAGAAGATAAGATAGCTGCATGTACGCGAGATCAAACACACACACACACACACACACACACACACCAACATACACCCCACACACACACATGCACGTGCGTGCATATACATACTCTCTCTCTCTCTCTCTCTCTCCCACACACACACAGACCCCAACACCACACCACACACACACCACACACACACACACACACACAAAACTTTTGATTTGTCAAACAAATTCTCAGCCTAATGGGATTTTGAAGCATGTTTGGAATAACCAGCATACCTTTAATATTACAAGTTGTGTTATGTGGTCAAGAATAAACTAAAAGATAAATATGTATTATTTTGGAAAAGAAAAAAAATCAGAAAAGAATCAAAACTAAAATTTTATGACAATATTACTACAGTTTTACGAATGGAACCATATTTAGCAAACTCTCTTAACTTTAATAAGTGTGACGAGATGTGCGAGGAATGTGTGTAGGTGGGTCCTCTAGGGGAAGGACTGGGGGATAATTTCTCAATGGGAATTATCTTAACCCTTCCCCTACACCTCTCTCTTACTAGTGGTGGAAGGAGCAACTTTCCGGTACTAGTCATCGAAGAAATTTTTATTTAATTCCGGGACTGGTTAAAATACAGGACAGTGGCTCAGAGTTTATTTTTCCTTAGGCTTGTACTCATAAAAAGTACTTGTAGCCCCGAGGACGGGAATTTGAAAGAGAGAAGTTCAAACATTCAACATTTGATTGAAAAAACAGAGAACTGCACAAGTAAAGTGCACTTTCACACATAACTTTTATTACTTACACTTTGGTAAGTATTGGCATGTCAACTCTGAATAGGCTAGGGTTTAACTTTCATGGGACTACCACAATGAGGGGCCCTCCCTCACTCCTACTTTACTCGCTTACACTCAGTGCACAGCAAGTTTTTAAGTTGGCATTACAGGGGGTCTGTCTAAGTTACACTGAATGTAACCAAAGAGATACTCATAGACAGAGTCTCCCCTGTCTCATCAAAAAGTGAGGCAAGGGTCTGATCTTTTGAGCCCAGGTGGTAAGCTAACTTAGCTTTGTTTCGGAGAGAGTAGTTGATCTCTCCTGTGGTTGGGGGGACTGCCCCACTGGTGTAGCCCCTGTGGTTGTCTGGTTTGTCGCCCTGGTGTTGGGCGAGTCCCAGCTTCTGGTACAGCTGCAATGTTTTAGCGTTGCCCAGGATAAGGTAACCAGGTTAGCCTGGCTAGGATCCCTGTTCTGCGATAAAGAGAACGTGGTCTGTAGGTGGGGAATCTGATGGCCCGGTTTGTCGAGAGCTCACATTTGCCCTGGTGCACTTTCAGCACAGGTGTGAGACTCAGCCAGCAAAATATTCTCTATGGTAGAGTGTCTGCTTTAACTATTAATCTCCACTTTGTTTAAAGGCTAAGTTAAGCTTACAAAAGGGTAGGAGACAGTAATATTGGTTTCATAGTTTCAGTCAAACAACCTTTTCCCTGTTTCTTATGAATTAAATCATACTGACTTGGGCTACTCTTGAGTCCAAGTACACATGTGGTGTAGACTTAAAGTCAACACTATAAAAACATTCAAACAATCACCCGTATTTATAAATAGGGTAGCAGTTCTTAAACTAGCACAGGCATACTGTTTTCCTAATATTATTTAAAAGACAAAATTGCCTATGGCAAAAGTCAGGGTAAACACAAAGAACAGTGATCAGAGAGTAAACAAAGAATCATAAATACTGGGAGAGAACTTGTGCCATATGGTGGCAAGTCAACTCCTGCCAAAATAATCATTCAGTTTGATACATGTTGCTAAGCATTTTTACAAATTTACAGTGTCAAGGCAACAGATACATAAAATCAATACATAGATACCGAAAAAGTAAAACATGTTCCAATCACTTTTCCTGGGAATTAACAGTGAATAACGGGAGATCAACGAGGGTATGAGATTTTCTCACGCCCTTTTTAGTTGTCTCTTTTGTCTTCCACCGGTCCCGATTAAGGCAGTTTTTAGGGGTCAGTGAAGTGGCACCCCCGTGTGATGGTTTTATATGGAGTCCAACTGTGGGATCCGATTTTGACAACCTGTCACTCACACCTCAGGGGTGAAAAGGGGGGAGGGATCTAGTCTTATCTAGTCGCCCCGGAACCATTTGAACTTAATCGGCATTTTTCCACGGCCAGTTTAATGTATGGTCCGTGGGGGGGGGGGGGGGGGGGGGGGGTTGGTTGGGGGGGAAGGAGGGAGGTTTGGCGATTGTCTCGGTGTCACTGGGTTGAGAGAGAGAGAGAGGGGGGGAGGGGGGGGCACGGCAGTGGAAGTCGCGCTTTTGTTTCGCGGGATAGAAGGGGAAGGGGGAGGGGGTGAGTGTGAGACGGGTCATTCCACAAAATGTAAATGAAATCTCCCCCCTGTTGCCTCAGAGTGGGGGGAAGGAGAGTAGAGGGGGGGGGAGGGGGGTGGTGGTGGAGAGAGCGGCGGGCACGCCTTTGTGTCGCGGGACGGGAGAGGGGAAGGGGGGGGGGGGGAGGGAGGCTGGCGAGAACGAAAGGCGTCACGCGTTTCCCGTGATGTAAAATTTTTCCTTCGTCAGAGCATCGTGTCAATCGTGCGATACGCGCCGTCCCAGTTGAGAGAAGGGGGGTGGGGGGGGGGGGGTTGGGAAGAGGGGAGTGGGCATAGATTTGAATCTTTTTTTTTTGGTTTGGGGTTTTAGTGGGAGGGGTCTGATGGGGTTGTCAAGCGTTTCGTCACACAAAAAGCTTCAATCAAAAACAAGCACTATGCAAATTCAGATTTCTTGTCACGATCTTAAAATAGAAAAGGTTTGATATACTAGAACAAAGAGAAAGAAGAGTGTTTGGAATGTAATGAAGTAGAAGACGAAATTCATTTTTAGATAAATGTACTAAATATAACGATATAAGGCGGCAGTTTTTAGAACACATCAAAGACAAGTATAATATACAAAATGTGCTGCCATCTATCTTAATATCAAATGACATCTTACCAGCGAGATCCAAAATATGTGTATGCTATTTCAAAGTGTCGATAAGGTAAAATGTATGACAAGGACACCTTGATATAACATGATGATAGTTGGATACAACAACAAGCATGAATATTTGTATTTCGTCATTTGGTTTCGTTTATCTTTTCTCTATTTTTTTATGTCATATAAAACCTGTTACGGTTTTCAAAGGCATTAAACTATTGAATCTTGAATCTTGAATCACACACACACACGCGCACGCACACCACACCACACACACACACACACACACACACACACACAGTGTGTGTGTGTGTGGGTTTTGTGTGTGTGTGTGCGGCACACACACACACACACTCCCACAGAGAGAGAGAGAGAGAGAGAGAGAGAGAGAGAGAATTTTCATCCAGTCCTGATACACAGTGCAAGATTCTTGTTCCCGGCCCTGTGCAATCTGTCAGTTGTTGAAGAGGAACATATCACGGACCTCTTTGTTGGCCACTGACAGTGCCTGGTCACGGCCTGTGCTCCACTCTTCCTTTGTGCCTTTCTTGCCTAGTGTGAATCATCTGTACAATAGAGTAAGGGGAAGGGGAGCAGTCTGCGAGTG
>JAFLJL010003969.1:0-18079 GCA_018398815.1 Conus ventricosus | reverse complement strand
ATTTGGAAGAAAATGGAGGACAAAAAAAAAAAAAACGAGATTTACACCGTCCGACACGCGTGTTCCACACATTGTTTACTCGCTAGAAGCTGCCACCGGAAGTTCTTTACGCCCAAGTTTCGGCCGTCGCTCGCGAGCAGTACTTCGCGCGGCCCATCTGGCTCTTGTTGGTCCCTTTGCTGTACGGTCCCTGATCTGAACGAGGACAAAATTTGTGGTGTGAATGAGAGAGAGAGAGAGGGCAGTGGAGAAGAGAGGGCAGTCATGAACGAGAGAGAAATAGAGAGAGGCAGGATGACGGTGCGAGGGAGGAGTGTAGGGGAGGAGGAGGGGGGAGGTGGACTGAAAACGGCATGTAAAGAGAGCGGTGATAGAGGGGGGGTGGGGGGGGGGGGGGGGGGGGGGGACAGTGGACGGGTGGAGGTAAATGGAGGGAGGAAGAACAGTGAAAAGATGGATAATGGAGGTGGGAGGGGTGATAGTGGAGGAAGGGAGGGCAATGGGTGTGTGCTAAATGCAGTCGGTGAGCTGTCGACGTCATATGAAAATGCTTCAATAGAGCAGCCACAACAAAGTTCACGAGAGGTCAATGGGAAGATTGCGCATGATGTAAACAATGAGTCATCGTTTGGGGCAGGGTCTGTTGACTCTGACGATGATAGTAGTTTGTCTTCCTTTGTAAATTGTCAAAATTTAGAAAGAAGGGGGGGGGGGTTAGTTACCGCCAAGGACATTGACAAACAAAGCACAGGACAAGACACAATGCATTTCGACCTCTTGGGTCTTCTTCAGGCAAAAAAAAACAGATAACATTTAACATTTAGAACAGTACGAACGAAGAACGAAGAGTTACTTATCTTTCCATGTCTTCAAATAAAATGGCCGCCAGACGGAAACGACAGAGGGGATTATGGAAGAGGATATGGAGGGGGATATGTGTGTGAAATGATGGGGTTTGTAGGTTGTGTAGCTGGTTTAGTGGAGTGTGTCACGAGTTTGTCACGAGGCCTACGACGTTCGACCCACCTAGGGTGGCGGAATTACTTATTTATTTGTTGTCGTTGCTGTTGTCGTGTATCCGTCCCTTAGTGTGGCTTGTGGTGCGGTTGCACCTTGGTGTAGTTTAGCTCAACTTCGGTTTGCTTTCTCTCTCTCTCTCTCTCTCTAATTCCACCGCCCGTGCTATTCATCCTGCAGGTTCACGGGTGGCCGGTACCTTTCTCTCGAACTTTCTGTCTATCGGCCTCTCGCCTGTCTTTTTACCTGTCGCACGTGCTTCATTTCTTTTAGTTTGAAGTATGCTCACTCTGTGACGCAGCATGGCATGTTGGCCGCCATTGCTGAGGGAGGTTAGCTCTTCACTCGAGCGGAAGATGTCTCTGGGAGCGCCTGCTCTGGTCTTGGTTCTTCACCGTATCATCGAAAGTACAGTCGGTTACTTTCAATTCCTGCAGTCGGCCTGTAGGAGAGGGACATCACTTCTTCTGTTTCCGCATCTTCGCCTCTGTCCTCTCGACTGGACAGAGGTAGGAGAGTCGTTTGACCCGCCTTTCGGGGGTCACCCACGGGTGGTAGCATCAGTTTCGTGGTTTGTTTGTTTTGGTTTGTTGTTGTTAGCGGCTTAGTCTCCTCTTTTGCGCAATTTTCTTTTGTTTTCGAAATTTTTAAGAGAAATATTGTTTGAGACCTTTTCTCTGGTTAATTCAATCTTTAACCTGGCCATTCAAAATTACTTCCAAATTCTTTTCTGTTTGCATGGTGATGCGGATAGTCGGTGGGGATGGGAGAGAACCTGGTGATTCGGGGGTTGGACTTGTTTGGTCTCGCGTCCGCCCTGTCACATTCGCCGGACTCTTACTTTCGGCCACCGTCTGTTTGTGGTCCAAGGAGAACGATTTTTAAATGTTCGCGAGCGTGGCGTAAGCATGATTTGTCGTTCGGATGCGTGGTTTTGGGATTTGTGTTATTTTGAAATTTTGTTTATAAATGTGACAATTAGGCCATTGAATTATTATTTGCAAATGTGGTGGCAGGTATAAAGCGAGGGTTTCGCTGTTTTGGGGTTTATTTCCTAAGAAAGGCAAATTTTTAAAACGTGAGTGAGAGAAGGGTGAAGATAATTCATAATTTGTTTTTATAACCTGTTGATTTAATGCAGTCTTTTACCTGCATCGTGTGAGAAGACCCTAGTGAACATTCATGATTCGATGGGTTTACTGTGTGCGTTTAGTAGACTTCCCTCGCCCATCATGCGAGTGGCTGTTAAGATTTGACAGCATGGGTCAGACTGTACTGACAGCGGGGTTCCAGTACCCTTCTTCCTTCCTCCTTCCTTCTTCCTTCCTCCTTCCTTCTTCCTTCCCCTTCCTTCTTCCTTCCCTCCCCTTTCTCCTCTCCTCCCAGCTACGTTTCCCTCCCCCCTTTCGGGGGCTTCACCCGGAGTTACGGACTGGATGGTGCCACGTGCTGGTTGAGGCCACGCTCTGGCTGAGACCACGGGGCTGGATGGTGCCACGTGCTGCTGAGACCACGGACTGGATGGTGCCACGTGCTGGTTGAGGCCCCTCTGGCGAGACCACGGACTGATGGTGCCACGTGTGGCTGAGACCACGGACTGGATGGGGCCACGCGCTGGTCGGGCCACGCCTTGGTCGGGACCGTGGACTGGTAGAGGAGCCCGCCGTCTTTACTGGCCGGCCCTGACCCCCGTCCAGGACCTCCCGTAACAGCGCCACGTTTTCCCCCCCCCCCCCCCCCCCCCCCCCCCCCCCCCCCCGGGGCACCCCCTCCCCTGTGAGTCGAGGGTGTCGCCTTGAGCACTACCTGCGAAACCGACCCGGTTCGGAGCACCTAGTGCGACAGGGTCTCAGTAGGCCTGACAGAGGCAGGGGTGTGGACGCACGCCATGGTGTTAGAGGGGATCAATGCTGGAAAATGTTTCTTTATAATTGTGTAATGTTATATGTGCTGGAATGCTGTAATTGTGATTGTGTACGTCCCTATGGTGAAATGTTTATTTATAAATCGTGCATGTTGTGGGTGTTGGAGTGCTTGATTGTGATTGTGCATGTTGTGTGCGTTGGAGTGCTTGATTTTGATCGTGCATGTTGTGTGTGTTGGAATGTTTATTTTGCTGGTGTGAATAAATGGGGGGTTTTATCGTAATCTTATTGTGTGGTCTCTTGCGGGGCGTGTGAGTCAGTCCTCCCTTCACTCCCACCTAGGGCCGATCCTGTCAGGGCAGACCCCCAGGGGTCGGTCGTGACAAATTGTGGGGGCTCGTCCGGGGTGTTAAGGGCTCTGGCTGTCTCTCTCTCGTTTCGCAGAGTACCTGTTTAGTTTTGTCGTTTTGTATATGTTTAGTCAGTTGTCGTGTTTGTTCGTGGGTGGTTTGGCTGGGTGACTCTAGCGTGAAAGGGGGTCTTGTTGTGGCCTGAGGGAACATCCGGGCGACTGGGGATCGAGTCGAGCGAAGGGGAGTCGACCGCGTCCAGACTCTTTCCGCCGGGGTACTCACGCAATGGGCCGTTAAGTCTTGCCTTTCTGTTGCCCCAGTCTTCCATTCCTGTTTTGTAGTTAGCCAGGTTTTTTTTTTACCGGGTTATTGAGTACAGGGGTTGGGATTGGAAGTTTTTCTCTTCTCCGATTCCGTCGCCAGTTTTTTGTTTTGTTTTTTTTTTCGGGCCCGCCCACCGCACTGTTGCTCGTGCTGTGGAGCGCGGTGTTGCCAGAGGGGGGCAGCCGGACATAGTTTTTGTTTTGGGTTTTTTTTTTTGGTGAGCCCCACCGCACTGTTGCTCGTGTGTAGAGGCGGTGTTGCCAGAGTGGGAGCAGCCGGAACTTGTCCGCACACACGCACACACACACATCACACATATACACACGCCCCTAAAATATTTGTTTTTTTTTTCAAATGGAATTGTCTTTCCCCTGTATTTGATAACTGTAGGATATTGTTGTCATGGCGACGTCTGGCGCTGGTGGTATGGCGACGCGTGCGTCGAAGAAGAAGGGTATTCAAAATGTTACTGTAGTCCCTACTATTAGTACCAGTACTTCGACTACGGTAACTTCTACTTATTCCAGTGCTGTAGCAGGTAGTCCAGTGGGTACTTTACTACCTCTTCGCTGGGGGGTCTTCCTGTCGAGACCCCGACTGGCACTTCCGCTCGGAAGCGCCAGAGCATAGCGAAGCAACTGTGGGCTTCTTTTGGGTCGCAGAGACCAAAACCCTTCTCCTCTCCAGGCTTCCCCTCGTAAGGAGCATGCCCCAGAAGACTTTCCTTATGGGAAAGTCGAGACCCAAGGGACGGGTCAAACGGGTCATCCCCCGTGTCGGGAGTGGTAAATCCTGCCCAGGACATCGCCTCCGTCCTTATGTTTCTGGAGCAGCAGCGTGGGGAAGAGGCTGCTAGGCAGGAAGCCCTGCGTAGGGAAGAGGCTGCTAGGCAGGAAGCCCTTCGTAGGGAAGAGGCAAGGCTCCGTAGGGAAGAGCAAGACAGGATGGAGGCTCTGTGCAGAGAGGAGACTGACAGGCAGGAAGCTCTACGTAGGGAAGAGGCTACTAGGCAGGAAGCTCTGCGTAGGGAAGAGCGCAGAGAGGAGGCTGCCCTCCGTCGGGAAGAGTTGGATCAGCATAGAGAGGAGGCTGCAAGACAGGAGGCTCTACGCAGGGAAGAGATGGAACAATTTCTTTCGCGGCCTCCCGCTTCTGTAAACCAGGGGGTTTAATCACCAGGCAGGTGATAGAGTTAGAGGCCCAAAGTTAAAGCTTCCAGATTTTCAGACCTAGTGAGGACATTGATATGTTCCTAGAGCATTTTGATAAGGTTGCTAGTTCATACCAATTGTCTGAGGAACAAAAGGCTATGCACCTTTTTTCTGGATTATCTGGTGCTGCAAGGGAGTGTGTGCTCACTCTAAATGAAGGCGCGTCTTATGCAGACATGCAGTTGGCACTGCGTAAACGTTTCCATCTTACCCCAGAGACGTACAGGAGGAAGTTCAGGTCCATGAAGAAGAATAATGACGAGACCTTCGTGCAGTTTGGTGATAGGCTGCGCAAAACGCTAGGGTACTGGCGTCAGTTGGCCAAGTTGGAGCTGGAGGATTTGATCCTCATTGAACAGCTCACCAACACTGTGTCCCCAGAGTTGAGGATCCGGATAGGCGAGACAGCACCTCAGGATTTCGCGGCTGCGATTCACACCGCTGAGGTGTTTGCTGAAGCTCGCAGGGCTTATGGGCATCGCCCAGATACGGAGAGGAAGCCCTCCACAGGATTTAGTAGCAATAAGGCGCCGATAACTGCTAGCGGGTGAACAAGGCAGGGAGTTCATCGGGGGTTTCAGCGCCCCGACTGTGTTTTCTTTGTGGTCGTCCTGGGGCCCCATTAGGAAAGATTGTCCTAAAGCCGCTGGTAGTCGTGGGGCTGGTCCTTTCCCACGCCCTCGTGCCTCGGCTAACGTGGGTTCCATCCCAGCTTCTGGTGATTCAGAGTGCCCAGTGTTTCTCTCCGTTGTTGGTTCCTCCTTGGTCGACACCATCAGGGATTCGGGAGCATCAACGATCTTTGTGGATAAGAATTTGGTTTCCCCTGAGGCCCGGCGGGGCACTAGTTATGATGTGTGCGGGTTGGAGGCTGGTTTTACCTCCACCCGTCCTTCTGTACTTATTCCTATCTCCACCCCCTACTTCTGTGGCGAAGTATGGGCCATTGCGGTGGAGCGACCTATGTATTCCCTTCTCATAGGGAATACTGTCACCTTTGCTGGGCGGACGCAGTCAGTCCGTGTCTACGGATCCGCCCGTACAGGCGTGTGTGGGAGTCACCACACGCGCCAAAGCTAAGAAGCAGGAACAGGAATTGCGTCCCGTTCTCCAGCCGATCTCTGACGAGGTTCTGGCCAGGGCCGATCCTGCTACCATGGTCCGTCTTCAGGCCAGGGACTTGGATGTCCAACGCCTGCGACAACTGGTAGGTCGTCCTGCTCAGTCTGCCCGACACGCCAAGGTGAGCTTCAAGCTCCACAAGGGGATCCTCTTCAGGGTTTTCACTGAGGCAGATCGTGTGGCCAAGCAGCTTGTCGTTCCCAAAGCTTGAGAGAGTCTGTTCTCCGGCAGGCCCACGATTCCCCTATGGCAGGTCATATGGGCTCAAAACGGACTCTCGAGCGGGTTGGGCAGGATTTCTTCTGGCCAGGGATGAACTCACAGTTAGGCAGTACTGCCGCAGTTGTGATACCTGCCAACGGACAACGCCTAAGGGCCGCTTGAAGCGTGTTCCCCTAGGGTCAGTGCCACGGGTTGGGGAGCCATCCAGCAAGGTTGGGGGTCGACCTGGTGAGACCCATTAAGCCACCGTCCGATCGCGGTCACTGCTACCATTTGGTAGTGGTAGATTCTGCGAGTCGATACCCAGAGGCTGTCCCGCCTAGGACTATCGATACCCCTACTATTGCTGAAGCTCTCCGGCTGATTTGGACGCGCACAGGCGTGCCCAAGAAGAAGTACGGCCCGGGAAGTTTGTACTGGAGAGCGATCATCATCCTCTCCAGTGCTGGACCGGATCCCGGCCAGTCAGTCGTCGACTCATGAGTTAGGCAGTGGAACTGCAGAGTCATGCGTTCACTTTCCGTCATATCAAGGGTTCCTGTAATACGGATGCTGACTATCTTAGCCGAGCTCCGTAGTCAGCACATTGGAAAATCAGTCGGAGGGACACTTCCCCTCAACCAGGGTCATATCCCTTTTGGTCTCTGTATCAGGTGTAGTGACAGTTTTTCTCTTCAGTGATGTTAACGGTAGTGAATCACCAATGGTTCGGATTGTTACCTTCATGGTTGGAAGGTTTGCTTAGTTGTTTGATAAATGTAGTATTATGTATTTCTCGGTGTGATTTTATCGTAGAATGTTTGTATTGGATTCATCGTACTCTGTCGATCACAGAGAGTTGGGTTCGGTCCCATTGTTGTAAATTTGCACGTGCGACAAGGTTCAAAGGAGCACTGTATCTCAGAGAAACAGATGCTTTTAGAAGGGGGGTTTGTCACGAGTTTGTCACGAGGCCTACGACGTTCGACCCACCTAGGGTGGCGGAATTACTTATTTATTTGTTGTCGTTGCTGTTTCGTGTATCCGTCCCTTAGTGTGGCTTGTGGTGCGGTTGCACCTTGGTGTAGTTTAGCTCAACTTCGGTTTGCTTTCTCTCTCTCTCTCTCTCTCTCTCTAATTCCACCGCCCGTGCTATTCATCCTGCAGTTCACGGGTGGCCGGTACCTTTCTCTCGAACTTTCTGTCTATCGGCCTCTCGCCTGTCTTTTTACCTGTCGCACGTGCTTCATTTCTTTTAGTTTGAAGTATGCTCACTCTGTGACGCAGCATGGCATGTTGGCCGCCATTGCTGAGGGGAGGTTAGCTCTTCACTCGAGCGGAAGATGTCTCTGGGAGCGCCTGCTCTGGTCTTGGTTCTTCACCGTATCATCGAAAGTACAGTCGGTACTTTCAATTCCTGCAGTCGGCCTGTAGGAGAGGGACATCACTTCTTCTGTTTCCGCATCTTCGCCTCTGTCCTCTCGACTGGACAGGGGGTAGAGAGAGTCGTTTGACCCGCCTTTTCGGGGTCCCCCACGGGTAGCTGGTAAGCAT
The DNA here is from genome assembly GCA_018398815.1 of Conus ventricosus. Lineage (NCBI taxonomy): Eukaryota > Metazoa > Mollusca > Gastropoda > Neogastropoda > Conidae > Conus > Conus ventricosus. The sequence continues at coordinate 10,432 of JAFLJL010003969.1, read as the reverse complement.
CAGTTTCGTGGTTTGTTTGTTTTGGTTTGTTGTTGTTAGTCGGCTTAGTCTCCTCTTTTGCGCAATTTTCTTTTGTTTCGAATTGTAAGAGAAATATTGTTTGAGACCTTTTCTCTGGTTAATTCAATCTTTAACCTGGCCATTCTAAATTACTTCCAAAATTCTTTCTCCTGTTTATGCATCTGGTGATGCGGTAGTCGGTGGGGATGGGAGAGAACCTGGTGATTCGGGGTTTGGAACTTGCTTGGTCTCGCTCGTCCGCCCTGTCACATTCGCCGGACTCTTATCTTTCGGCCACCGTCTGTTTGTGTGTGCAAGGAGAACGAGTTTTATGTTCGCGAGCGTGCGTACGCATGATTTGTCGTTCGGATGCGTGGTTGGAGATTTGTGTTATTTTGAAATGTGTTTATAAAATGTGACAATTAGGCCATTGAATTATTATTTGCAAATGTGGTGGCAGGTATAAAGCGATGGTCGCTGTGTTGGTTATTTCCTAAGAAAGGCAAATGTTTAACGTGAGTGAGAGAAGGGTGAAGATAATTCATATTTGTTTTATAACCTGTTGATTTAATGCAGTCTTTTACCTGCATCGTGTGAGAAGACCCTAGTGAACATTCATGATTCGATGGGTTTACTGTGTGCGTTTAGTAGACTTCCCCTCGCCCATCATGCGAGTGGCTGTTAAGATTTGACAGCATGGGTCAGACTGTACTGACAGCGGGGTTCCAGTACCCTTCTTCCTTCCTCCTTCCTTCTTCCTTCCTCCTTCCTTCTTCCTTCCTCCTTCCTTCTTCCTTCCCTCCCTTTCTCCTCTCCTCCCAGCTACGTTTCCCTCCCCCCTTTCGGGGCTTCACCCGGAGTACGGACTGGATGGTGCCACGTGCTGGTTGAGGCCACGCTCTGGCTGAGACCACGACTGGATGGTGCCACGTGCTGGCTGAGACCACGGACTGGATGGTGCCACGTGCTGGTTGAGGCCACGCTCTGGCTGAGACCACGGACTGGATGGTGCCACGTGCTGGCTGAGACCACGGACTGGATGGTGCCACGCGCTGGTCGAGGCCACGCCTTGGTCGGGACCGTGGACTGGTAGAGGAGCCCGCCGTCTTGACTGGCCGGCCCTGACCCCCACCAGGACCTCCAGTAACAGCGCCACGTTTCCCCCCCCCCCCCCCCCCCGGGACGCGCTCTTCACTGCCTGCTTGTGAGTCGAGGGTGTCGGCTTTGAGCGACTCCCTGCGAGAACCGACCCGGTTCGGAGCACCTAGTGCGACAGGGTGCTCCCAGTAGGCCTGACAGAGGCAGGGGTGTGGACGCACGCCATGGTGTTAGAGGGGATCAATGCTGGAAATGTTTCTTTATAATTGTGTATATGTTATATGTGCTGGAATGCTGTAATTGTGATTGTGTACGTCGTATGGTGAAATGTTTATTTATAATCGTGCATGTTGTGGGTGTTGGAGTGCTTGATTGTGATTGTGCATGTTGTGTGCGTTGGAGTGCTTGATTGTGATCGTGCATGTTGTGTGTGTTGGAATGTTTATTTTGCTGGTGTGAATAAATGGGGTGTTGTATCGTAATCTTTATTGTGTGGTCTCTTGCGGGGCGTGTGAGGTCAGTCACTCCCTTCACTCCCACCTAGACCGATCCTGTCAGGGCAGACCTCCAGGGGTCGGTCGTGACAGAGTGGTATGATATATTTGTGACGGTAGTGGTTAAGGTGGATTGATAATAGTGCTACGTGGGGGGGGGGGGGGGGGGTATATATATAGATAGATAGATAGATAGATAGATAGATAGATAGATAGATAGATAGATGACAAAATGAATTAATAATACAATTTAAAAAAATATAGAAAGGATAGTAATGATAATAATGATAGTAGTAGTAATTATAAACAAATAAATAGATAAATAAAAATGAAAGTAATCATGATTAATAAATAGATTAAAAAAAAGAATAAAAATAATTAAATGAATAAAATAAATAAATGATTTTGCTGGGTGGTGATGGAGGTGATAGTAGTTACGCGTGAATAGTTGTATATGGGGTGTGGGTAATGTTAATAAGGGTGGGTATGGGATGGAAATGATTAATGGGTGATAAGGTATAATTGGGGGGGGGGGAGAGAAAAAAAAGGGGGGATGGTGGGGGAGGAGGGTAATGCCGGGGGGGGGGAGAGCTCACATCTCTCCATCCACTGTGGGGTGGGGGTTATGGGTGTGGGGAGTTGGGAGGTTCATAATCGTGATAATAATAATAATGAATACTTATATAGCGCATATTCTCGGCTAGAGGCCAAGCTCTAAGCGCTTTACAATCCACGCTCGTTTACACAACGGGCTGCCTACCTGGGTAGTGCCGACTAAGAGCTGCCAGCTGGCGCTTCATTCAGTCGTTTCCCGTGTCATCCAGTCAGTATCATTCAATATCGATCACTCATTTTCCTTACTTCCTTTATTCTTTCCATTTCTCACGCAGGGTGCATGCTATGTGTAATGTGTCATCCATCCCAACGGCCAAACTGGCCTTCTCTTCCGAAAGTTGGTGATGGGATTTTACGTGTGTGCAAGATGTTATGCGTGCGTTCACACACGGAACCTCGGTTTATAGTCTCATTCGAAGGACTGCATGGGAAATGGAGTCAGAACCAATGTTAACTCCGAGGGAAAAATCCCCCTGTACCGAAACGCCCCGGCGGAGGTTCGAACCCGCAACCCCAGGATCACCAAGATTACGAGTCAGGGGCTCTACCAACTGAGCTATTCCGGCTCATACAAATAGTATTGTTGAAAAGTAAACAATGCTGTGGGATGATGTTCACTGTAACAGGTGAAGTAATTGTAAATAGTCGTTTTTCATTCTCTTTTTTTTACACAGGAATATTAATGGTCTTTTTTTTCCCCCAAACTGAATGATAGTGATTTTGTTTCATTTGTATCTTCCTGTGGATTTGTTTGTCTTGTTGAAACGTTTGTTAGCACTTTTTCTGCTAAAGTTTTTCCTGGTTATAAATCGTTCTGTAACCTTCAGTGAAATTGTCTGATGCTGGCCGCCCTTCAAGTGGTGTGGTGTGTCTGATTAAAAACGAGTTTGTACCGTATATGAGAGAGGGTAAAGTCAAGAATGGATTCTTTTGTTGTTTGTCATTGATAAACGTTTATTTGGTTTAGATAAAGATGGTTTGTACGTTTGTGCTTATACACCACCTGAGGGCTCCAGATAGTATTCTCTGCTTGATGGTGAGGGTGATGGTGTGACAATGCTGGAAAATTGTTTGATAGACAGTGTTTTGTTGGATAATGATTATTACATTTTTGTTTTTGGAGACTTAAATGCGCGCACTTCGAATATTTCACAAAATGATGCATCAACAAATGATTTCTTTGACTCTCTACATGAAAGCAAGAGTAACACCGATAGAAGATCACAAGACACGGTTATTAATACTTTCGGTCAATCCCCGTTAAACATGCGCACTACGTTAAGTTTACTTATTCTGAATGGTATGTGTTATGGTGACCTTGAAGGTCGCTACACGTACATGTGTGATTTTGGTTGTAGTGTGATTGACTATCTTCTGATGTTGAGTAATTTGTTTGCTATTGTTTGTGATAACTGCTGTTTGTTTGTGATCGTGCTGAAAGTTACCACATACCTGCTATTTTCTGATGTTGAGTAATTTGTTTGCTATTGTTTGTGATAACTGCTGTTTGTGATCGTGCTGAAAGTTACCACATACCTGCTATTTTCGCTGTTGGTTTACCTGATGTTTCTGTAGTAAATGATGACAATGAAAAAATGGACATTGATAAGTTGACTTAGATTCCTGAACACGCACAGGTGTTTGAAACTGCATTGAACTCTGATTCAGTTCAAAGGAAGTTGGAAGCTGCAATTCAAATGACTAATATAGATGTGAATGAAGCCATTCATGTGTTTAATGATATGTTGAAAGAAGCTGCAGACTGCATGAAGAAACGAATTTGTGTGAATGGGAGTAGTAAGAAAGACCAAGGCTGGTTTGATCTGGAGTGTAGGAATGGAAAGAAGCGTGTGCGCAAGCTTTTAAAGAAATTTCGTCGAGACTTAAGATGAACGAGATAGGTTAATTTTTGTCAAGCAAGAAGAGAGTATAAGAATCTCGTTAAATTAAAAAAAAGAAAGTGTACAACAACACGATGATTAAAAGTGTAATGGATTCTGTAAATAAACGAAAAGATTTCTGGGAAACATTCCACAAAATAATACCAAAGAAGAAATCTGTCAAAAATGAGATGATTGTGGAACGATGGTTTGAACATTTTCAGATGCCTTTGGAAACTGACACAAAATTAATGATGATTTACTTGTTGACACTATTGGTGATGTTGATGATGATGATGTACTCTTTAATTGTCCCACATCTAAAGAGGAAGTAATATTAGCACTACGTAAACTAAAACCGAAAAAGGCTAGTGGTCCAGATGGGATTATTGCAGAAATTTGAAAAACTCACGTAGATTTATCTTACCTTTTCTTGTTAAGTTTCCACATGTACTTTTCGATAAAGGTGTTTATCCAGACAGTTGGACGGAATCTATTATTCTACCGTTGCACAAGAAAGGTGATGTCAACTATCCAGAAAACTATAGAGGTGTTAGTCTTCTTAATGTGTGTAGTAAAGTGTATGGCTCGATCATAAATCAACGATTGCAGTTGTGGGTTGAAGAAAATAACTTGACAGGTGAGTGCCAGGCAGGGTTAAAAAAGGTTATTCCACGGCTGATCACTTGTTCACTTCACTAGCATGTGTTCAGAAGCAATTTAATAAAACCCGAAACTGAAAGCTTTATGTTGCTTTTATTTCTTTAAATGTTTCGATACTGTCAGTAGAAATCTGTTCTGGCCTATTTCAGGAAGAACGGTATTAAGGTAAGCTATTACGTTGTGTACGCAGCATGTGTTTAAGTGTAAAAGCACTTGTTAGATTTGGGGCTAAACTTAGTCTATTTATTGTTCTTCGGGGGTTAAACAGGGAGATGTATGCAGCCCAGTTTTATTTTCTTGGTTTATTAACGAATTAGCGCTAGATGTAATTAGACCTGGTAGACATGGGGTAACATTTTCGCTCGACAGTTTTGAGTTATTTATTTTACTATTAGTCGATGATGTTGTTTTGCTTTCAGAATCAGTAGTAGGGTTACAAAATCAGTTAAGCAGTTTACACAGATCAGCTGCAGCGCTAGATTTGACAGTTAATTTGGGTAAAAGTAATATTGTTGTTATTCAAAAAGGGGGTTTCCCCGAAGATGGAGTATGGCTGCCTTAATGGCGGGATAGAAAAGGGTCATACACACAAAACTCCACTGCCTGGCTATACAGGGAGTGTCCGCAGGAGTATCAGCCTGCGTACGCAGAAAGAAAGAAAGAAAAAGGGGGTTATTTAGGGGCGAGAGAAAGGTGGTTTTTCGGTGGACAAGTTATGCCTGCTATTAATGCCTACAAGTATTTAGGTATTTATTTTACGACAAACTGAGTTTCAACACTGCCTGTCGTGATTTAGACAGCAAAGCTAAGAAAGCTCTTTTGTGTATTTTACAACGTCTACGTTCATTCAATAATGATACTTTACATTGCTATGAACTCTGTTTGATCATCAAGTGCTTCCTATTATGCAGTATGGATGTGAAATATGGGCTTTTGATAAAGCAGCTCAGTTTTGAGAAAAACTTTGTTTACATGCCCTGAAGAAGTATTTAGGTGTTAGTCTTAGTACTCCAAACGATTTAGTGTATAATGAGTTGAACGGATATCCTGCCACTATTAATTTGTTGTACAATGTATCCGTTATTGGTTTAAAATACAAAAGATGTCAAATGACAGATTATCAAAGAAGGCTTATGTTATGCTCTGTCATCTTGATAATCGAGGAAAGACCAGTCGGACCACACATGTTAGATCATGTTTGTTTATATGTGGATTTGGATTTGTGTGGCTGGAGCAAGGTGTGGGTGATGCCAATGAATTTTTATGTGTCTTTCGGCAGAGAATAATTGACTGGATATGGCAAGAATGGAGTGAACATGTGAATGAGAGTGATAGGTTTTCTGTGTACAGAACTTTCTGTAATCCGCGTGGCTCTTTACCTACATATCAGAACGTGGATATTGACATGCATTTAAAATATATCATGACTAAGTTTAGATTTGGACCAGCCGCCGTGGCGAAGTGGTTAGCGTCGCGGACTCCCGGCTGGGAGGTCGTGGGTTCTTCTTCTTCTTCTTCTGCGTTCGATTTAAGCTGGATGCGTCAGACTTGTAACCCGGCCGCCATGATGAAGCCCGCGGTCTTCTCCAGGTCAGAACGGGCTCCCCAAAGCTGCGCCTGTAACTCCGCTCCCCCGGCCAGGTTTTGTGTCGTAGAGCTGCATGACTAGGACAGCGCAGTAGGACATGTTCAGGGGTCTGGGGTCCAGTGCCGCATGGACATGGTCAGTGTAGGTGATCTTCAGGCGGTTAAGGTGGACTCAGCAGTCTGCAGTGGCCGGTCCTCAGTCTGAAGAGGATTGTCTGCTGGTGCCTTTGGAGCTGGTGGATCGGGTCAGCCCCATTCTCTGCACCCAGCCTTCTCTTCCACTGGGACTGAAACTGGTTGTGGATGATGGTCTTGGCCTCCCTGTAGGTCACGGGGTGGTGAACTGCTCCATTTTGCTGCCTGCTTGGAGAGAGCATCAGCTTTTTCGTTGCCCATGATCCCACAGTGAGACGGAATCCACTGAAGTGTAATGACAGACTGTTTTGAGAGTTCATGGAGGGCAGCCTTGATGCTTGCGTATGTTGTTCATTTCTTGTGTTCTGAAGTCCTGCAGCAGAGATCGGCAGTCTGTGAAGAAGACAACCTTCTGTGACGGGCTGGCGGTCCCAGAAAGATCCTCACTGCGTGGAGCAGTGTTATTGTCTCCGCTCTGTAGTTGGAGGAGATCTTTCCAGTAGGGAAGGCCTTGTGTGTCAATCTTCCATTGGTGTGTCTGATGAAAAACCTGCTCCTCCATTCTTGACTGCTCCATCTGAGGATCCATCTGTGTAGATGTGGGTCCACTCACTGGGGTTGTATTGGTTGGCAATCATCTCCTGTGCCAGAGCTTTCATTACTTGAGGGGCTTGACGGTCCATTCTTTTAATGCCAGGAACTTCAGTGATGATTGCGACATCCTCTAGGTGATTGTCTAGTTCCTCAAAATCTGGAAGCATCTCCATTTCGGCTGGTGAAGCAGGCAGCAGGTCTTCATTTCTGTGATGCAGGCTCTTAGACAGGTGGTTAAAACTTGTTCTCTTTAGCCTGTTTTGGTGGGGTTCTGCATCTCGGTGTGCATGGGGTGGGTAGGCATACGCAGTAACTTTTCACTGTGGATGAAAACCTTCTCCTCGCGTCTGTCTTCGAGGGAATGTAGGCTAGTAAGCTTCTCCATGGCTTGGATTGGGGTAGTCTTCATTCCACCGTGATCAGTCGCAATCCTGCATTCTGCACTTTGTTCAGGCGACTGGTGTTGGTCTTGGATGCAGTGGCCCATGCAGAACTGCCATACTCCAGGGTTGGTCTGACGGTACCCACGTACACCTTCTGCAGGAGGCTGCTGTTTGCGCCCCAGGATGTACCGGCCAGCTTCTTCATGATGGCGAGCTTCCTGACTGCTTCGTTTTCAATGTTCTTGAGATGCGGATTCCAAGTAAGCCGCTTGTCCAGCTTGATGCCTAGGTATGTTGGGTTGTCTTCTTGTTTCAGCTCTCTTCCATTTATTTTCAGGCTGATGGTTTCTGGCAGTGGCGACAGCGAGAAGACTGTGGCCACTGTTTTGGTGGCGTTGATTTCTACGCCCCAGTCAGAGGCCCATCTTCCGACGTGTTCCAGTGCTTCCTGCATCCTGTGAGCTGGCTGTGGTTAAATGGTTCTGCAGCACTCCAGGCAGCAAAGTCGTCGGCGTGGAGAGCTCTGGAGATGTGCTTGGTGAGCTTCTCAGCGATGTCGTCAATGAAGATGAGAAAGAGTGTAGGGGAAATGATCCTCCTTGTGGTACACCTTGTTGTAGAGTGATTCGATGGCTAATTTTCCCTCAAGTTGAACTCTTGCTGTGCGGTACTGGAGGAAGTTGCGTATCAGCGGTACATATTCCCTTCCACTTTCTTGTTTAGCAGCTTCAGGAGCAGTCCTTCCTTCCATCCCTTGTCGAAGGCTTTGGTCAGGTCCACAAAGACAGCGAGTACCTTTTCTTCTCCTGAAAGGCGTTTTCGATCTGTTGGGCGAGGTACACAAGCTGGTCTTCCGTACTGTGGTTTTTCCTGTAAGCCGATGTGTGTTGCTGAGCAGGTGATTTTCTTCCAGGTGTTTCAGCAGTCTTATGTTCACCATTCTTTCATCACCCTTTCCCCGACAACTGAGGAGGCTGATTGGTCGGTAGCTGGATTCTTGGTTTTGTCTTTCTGTTTCTTTCTGATGGGGATGATGACTGCTTCTCTCCATCGGTCTGGGAATTTCCCTGAGCTCCATGACTGGTTGATGATCAGAAGAAGCTTCTGCTTTGCTGTGGTTCCAAGTTTTCCCGATCATGTCATTGGTAACACCATCTTTCCTGGGGCTTTCTTTGGCTTTAGTTTCTTAATGGCTGCATTGAGTTCAGTCATGGAGAAGGCTGACATCATGGACGGTGTGGGGTTCTGGTGTTTCAGCTTCTCCTTGGTTTCCTTGCTGACTTCCTGCACTCGGGCATTGGGTATTGTTGCTTTGCTTTCCTCTTTGTAAAAGTCTGCCAGGATGTTTGCTGCTTTCTTCCCGCGTGGTGCGTACCGTTTCCTCTATGACGGTTTTGCTGTGTCCCGCTCTGGTGTCTTCATTCAGGGCTTTTGTCAGATTCCACAGCTTGCTGGTGTCTTCTCCATGTTGAGGCTGCTGGTCTTCTCGTTCCAGCTCTTTTGGAGTTCAGCTTTCTTTTGCTGGTTGAAAGCTTCTTTGGCGTTGTTGTGCCTCACTAGGTTCTCTGGAGTGGGGGTTTGCTCCATAGTTTCTTGGCATTGTCCATTTCAGTGTGAAGCTGTTCCAGTGTGTCACTCCAGTATGGCAGGTAATGTCTTCTTTTGCCCCTTGGGATTGCCTGCTTTGCTGTCTGGAGAATTGATCAGTGAAATTCTGGACGTTCTTGTTCAGGTCATTTTCACAGCAAATGTTTCTGGTGTGGTGGTCAGCCTTTTCTGCAAAGAGGGTCCAGTTGGCTCGTTTGAAGTTCCCAAATTGGTTGCATGTTGCGCTCAGTACATCCTAGGCTGGAGATGTTGAGAATGACTGGCAGGTGGTCGCTCCCTCCAAGCTGGGTGCCGACTTCTCTGGACGTGAGCTTGTGAATGTCCTCAGTAACTACTGCCAGGTCTGGTGTGGAGGTGGTTTTCCAGGCTCTGGAGAAGCACGTTGGTTTGTCGTCGCCCGGTTGATGAGTACTAGATTGTTTTCCATCATCCAATCCTCCACTTCCTCACCACGGGCATCCATTTTTTTCATATCCCAGCTTTGCGAGTGGTGTTGAAGTCTCCAACCACAGGTGTCTGTAAGCTTCTAGCTTCACGTTGTGTAGCGTAAGAGATGAGGTTGGTGGGCTGTAGCAGTTGGTGATCCATAGGTCTCCCTGGGCAGCAAGAGCTTGACAGTCCGGTGTTCTAGTTCTTGTCTTCTTGATCTGTTTGTCTCCACTGCAGGGATTGAATTTCGACAAGGGTAATGATTCCTCCTTGTGTCTGTCTTCGCGGTCTTGGCGAAATGTCTCGAAGCCTCTACAAAGAAACGTCGATGATCTTTCAAGTGCGTTTCTTGGATGCAGATGACGTCGATGTTGTTTTTGCTTAGAAATTTTGCAGTTCTGGCTTCTTGTTCCCTAGTTTCCCTTTTGCATTCCATGAGCTACTGTAAGGGTGGTAGGAGGCTGGGTAGTCTGGCCAGTCGCTCTACTCTGCCTTCCCGACTCGTCACACGACCTTGGTGGGCCTTTCAAGGGCGGTTATCTCGGTGCGGGAAAGGGACGACCCCCGGAGTTGTTTTTTTTTAGGCCTGCCTAGGGACATTTTGGGGTGGGCTTTGCCTTCCTGTTGGATGAGCAGTGTAGGGCGTACCACGGGTGGGCTTCATAGTTCCTTCCGGGGACCATCTGGTGTTAGCTCGGTTCTGTTGGAGGGCCGGGCTTTTTAGGCCGATTCCGCCCCGGCGTTAGGAAAAAAGACCCGGAAAAACGGGGCCATGACATATTTAAGGGGGGTTAGGGGTTTTTTGACGCTTACGAGTTGAGTTTGCGGCCCCTTTAAAAGGGGGGCCCCCGGGTTTCATCCTTTGGGGTTTTTTTTCTTTCAAAATTTTATGCCCAACCGGGAGGGCCTTTTCCCGGGTGGGCCCCGGGTTTTTTTGGGGGGGTTT
>JAFLJL010003967.1:30000-38875 GCA_018398815.1 Conus ventricosus | reverse complement strand
TCCACTACCTCCCCCCCCCCCCCCATCCCTTCCTCCCTTCCCCTCCCGCCTTCCCTTTCACTTCCCCTTTCCCCATCCTTCAGAAAAGTTTAAAAAAAATCGCATTAATAACGGTAAAGCCTACAACGCCAACGCTGCACGCGCTTTGCCTCGCAGTGCGCAGGTGCAGGCGCGAAGCGGAAACAGCAGGGGAGGCTGGGAGGGGAAAGAGAGAGAGAGAGAGAGAGAGAGAGAGTAAGAGAGAGAGAGAGAACGGGAGGGAAGGGGGGGGGGGGGGGGGGGGGAGGGGGGGTGAGGGGCAGGAGGGAGAGGGCGGAAGGAGGAAAAGGAGAGCGCGCATGCGCAGAGGTGCAGCAAGTGACGACGGGGGGGAGAGAGCCTCTGCCTGTGGCAGCAGCGAGATCCAAGGACGAATGAATTGGGGAGCGATGGAGACGAGGAGAGATGGAGGGAGAGAGATGGGGGGTAGAGGGTGGGGTGGGGGGGTAGGGGGGTGGGTGTGTATATGGGGGGGGGGGGGGGATGGGGGGAGGAAAGGGGTTGGGGAAAGGCAGAAGACATTGGAGTGGAGGAAAGAAGGTGGGGGGAAGGGGAGGGGGGAGGTTAAGCTGGGACAAAATTGGGCAACATGAAGTATAGCGGACAGAGCAATTGGTTACCGTCCGGTCTGCTCTCTCTCTGTCTCTCTCTCTCTCTCTCTGTGTCTCTGTTCTCTTTGTCTCTCTCTGTGTCTCTCTCTCTCTACAGTCTGTCTGCCTCTCTCTCATTTCAGCGACCGTGTTCAAACCCAGACAGGATGTTGTCGCTATCATTTCAAAACATTTACGTAGTTTTGTTCTCTTGAATTGTGTGAATGAATGAATGACTGTGAGTTGATTTTAACGTGGTGACAGCTCTGATGTGGCCCTTTGCGGTCGGCTGGGCTATAAGCAACATTATCTTATCTTATCTGTTCTCTTGAACTATGCTCAAATGTGTTCAATGTTGCTTCATTAATAAGCGAACGAACGAATAAATAACGCCGATCGCTTACTGCAAGAATACTTTAAAGGGCATATATCCAGTCTTTTCATGAAAAGACAATATACAAGACGCAACAGATGTGTAACTATGGGTTTGATATTCAAAGACTCGATCAAGGTATTGGTGAGCAGCAAGTGGTTTGCTTCGCGTTTTGTTCGCGTTTTCCGTGAAAGGCACTGACTACGGATAAAAAGATTGAGATTTCCACTGGTAGATTGAAATAAGTAAGTGATCATTTTGCCCAGCAACTTCACCCTCTCTCTCTCTCTCTCTCTCTCTCTCTCACTCTCTCTCTCTCTCTCTCTCTCTCTCTTATATATATATATATGTGTGTGTGTGTGTGTGTGTGTGTGTGTGGTGTGTGTGTGTGTGTTGCGTGTTCGTGTCTATAGATAAAAACAGTAGATAAATAGGTAGGTAGATACAGATAGACAGATAGAGATGTATAGAAAAACAAATTGTATTGACAACAGGTCGTCTCAAGAGAGACCCCCCTCCCCTCCCCCCCCCCCCCCCCCCCCCCCTTCTCACACAAGTGTCTCGGCCTTGACCTTCTTACACTCTACGGGTCCGGGCAGCATCCAGGTCATGACTCCTACATGCCCTTCTGCCGCCAGATTTTTTTTTTTTTTTTTTTTTTTTTGCACTGGCGGCTGCTGGTAGTATTTGGACCAGCAACTTCCGAATGGGAGGGAGGTGGGCGTCTCACGGCGTTGCCACTCAGACGGGATGTCTTACACACATTGCTATCGGGTACCTGTTCCAAGCTGATGTCTTACACACATTGCTATCGGGTACCTGTTCCAAGCTGGATGTCTTACACACATTGCTATCGGGTACCTGTTCCAAGCGTTGCCACTCAGACGGGATGTCTTACACACATTGCTATCGGGTACCTGTTTCCAACGGTGCCTACCTGGGATGGCTTCACTACGCTATCACTGTTCAAGCTGTCCGTGTTCCACCATGCAATGTCTGTTCCAAGCGTTGCCACTCAGACGGGATGTCTTACACACATTGCTATCGGGTACCTGTTCCAAGCTGGATGTCTTACACACATTGCTATGGGTACCTGTTCCAAGCGTTGCACTCAGACGGGATGTCTTACACACATTGCTATCGGGTACCTGTTCCAAGCGTTGCCACTCAGACGGGATGTCTTACACACATTGCTATCGGGTACCTGTTCCAAGCTGGATGTCTTACACACATTGCTATTGGGTACCTGTTCCAAGCGTTGCCACTCAGACGGGATGTCTTACACACATTGCTATCGGGTACCTGTTCCAAGCGTTGCCACTCAGACGGGATGTCTTACACACATTGCTATCGGGTACCTGTTCAAGCGTTGCCACTCAGACGGGATGTCTTACACACATTGCTATCGGGTACCTGTTCCAAGCTGGAGTTCACACTGCTGGTACTGTTCCAAGCGTGCACTCAGACGGGATGTCTTACACACATTGCTGTCGGGTACCTGTTCCAAGCTGGCTAGATTCAGACCTTGTGAACTATCACTTGAGCTCCTTGTTTGACCACATCCAGCTGGAACTCTTCAGCCGCCTGTGCTGACCGGCTTCAGGAGTTCTGGTCTTCTGCTGACCAGACATCCCGAATGTTTCATAATAATAATAACAATGATAATAATCATAACAGAAATGAATACTCATATAGCGCCTATTCTCGGCTAGAGACCAAGCTCTAAAGTGCTTTACAATCCACACTCGTTTACACCACGGGCTGCCTACCTGGGTAGTGCCGACTGAAGAGCTGCCAGCTGACGCTTCATTCAGTCGTTTCCTCCCCGTGTCATCCAGTCAATGTCGTTCAATATCGTTCACTCAGTTTCCTTACTTCCTTCATTCTTTCCATTTCTCACGCAGGGTGCATGCTATGTGTAACGTGTCATCCATACCAACGGCTAAACTGGCCTTCTCTTCCGAAAGTTGGTGATGGGATTTGACGTGTGTGCAAGATGTTATGCGTGCGTTCACACACGGAACCTCGGTTTATAGTCTCATTCGAAGGACTGTATGGGAAATGGATTCAGAACCAATGTTAACTCCGAGGGAAAATCCCCCTGTAGCGAAACGGCTCGGCGGAGATTCGAACCTGCAACCCCAGGATTACGAGTCCGGCGCTCTACCACTGAGCTATTCCGGCCCCTGGGGGTATCTCTTGTATCAAGACGCTACCTGGCTTGTAGATTTCGATGTTTTTAAGCTAAGGATTTCTTAAAGGTAGTTTTTTTTAAAAGTGTGTGTGTGTGTGTGTGTGTGTGTGTGTGTGTGTGTGTGTGTGTGTGTGTGTGTGTGTGGTGTGTGTGTGTGCGCGTGTGTGTGTTTATGCGCGCGCGCGCATGTGTGTGTGTGTGTGTGTGTGTGTGTGTGTGTGTGCGTGCGTGCGTGCGTGCGTGCGTGCGTGCGTGCGTGCGTGCGTGCGTGCGTGGCGTGCGTGCTCGCGCGCCGCGCGTACATGTGTGAGAGTGTGCGTGCCCCCCTTCAGGTGGCTGTAGAAATAAAATGTCCAACCCTTTCCCGGATTTGTCAGGCATATTTTTCCTACGATTTAGGTACAGTGAAAGATTTCTCAAAACAGTGAAAGATGTTCTCAAAACAGTGAAAGATGTTTCAAAACAGTGAAAGATGTTTCCAAAACAGTGAAAGATGTTCTCAAAACAGTGAAAATGTTCTCAAAACAGTCTTACGCCGTTCAGGTGATCATTCCGAAGAAAACGACATCCGCATTATCCTCGGCTATCCCGCTCTTTCTGATCTGAAGGTAAAAGTAATTAAGCCCAAATATTGTAGTAACTGTGCTGCTAGAGATTTCCTTAACGCACGGCATAGCGAAATGACAGTCTGCTGTCTCTTTGAGGCCTCGGACATTTACAACATCTTTGAGACGTTTGTGCTTCAGTATCCAACCCTCCAACCCCGTTTCCCCAACACTTCCTTCCACCATATAAGCTCCTTCTCTTCTTCTTCTTCTTCTTCTTCTTCTCTCTCTCTCTCTCTCTCTCTCCCTCTCTCTCTCTCTCTCTCCCTCTCTCTCTCTCTCCATTCATCCCCCTCTCTCTCCATTCACCCCCTCTCTCCATTCCTTCCCTCCTTCCCTTCCCCCCTCTCTCTCCTCTTCTCTCCCTCCCTCCGTTCCTCTCTCTCTTTCCCTCCCCCCTCTCTCTCCCCCACCCCCTCCCCCTCCATAGCAAGAGTACCATCTTTTTCTTCGGGCGAGAATTAATCTATCTATATCTTCATTCGCTTCCCCTGGCAGTAAATTATGGAACGATATGAAGGAAGATCTCAAATACAACCCCAGATTATTTTCTTTCAAGTAAAAAAAGCATACTGAGAATATCTGTGTGTGTGTGTTGTTGTGTGTGTGTGTGTGTGTGTGTGTGGTGTGTGTGTGTGTGTGGTGTGCGCGCGCGCGCGTACGCATATATTTCTCTTCTTTCATTCCTCCTTTGAGGGCACGGAGTTAAAGGGAAAAAAAAACTGTGAAGCTTATCTCTTTAATCCTCATTGAAATATTCCTCTTCGCGTTTGTGTTCCATCCCCCCACCCCCCACACCTCCCGTCTCTCTCTCTCTCTCTCTCTCTCTCTCTCTCTTCCTCTCTCTCCGCCCCCCCCCTCTCTCTCTACCTCCGTCTCCCTCTCTCTCTCCGTCCCCCCCTCTCTCCGCCCCCTCTCTCTCTTCCTCCGTCTCTCTCTCTCTCTCTCTCTCTGTCTCTTCCACCGTCTCTCTCTCTTCTCACTCTCTCTCTCTCTCTCTCCGTCTCACTCTCTCTCTCTCTCTCTTGTCTCCGTCTCACTCTCTCTCTCTCTCTCCGTCTCTTTCTCTCTCTCTCTCTCTCTCTCCGTCTCACTCTCTCTCCGTCTCACTCTCTCTCCTCTCTCTCTCTCTCTCTCTCTCTCTCTCTCTCTCTCTCTCTCTCTCTCTCTCCGTCCCATAGAGACTGACATCTGATCAATGGCAATGGACTGCAGCTTACATAAACACCACGACCACCACCATGGGGGGTGGGGTGGGGGGTGGGTGTGGGGGGGGGAGAACGGGAAAAAAAAGGGGTTGGGGTTTGGTGAGGCCGGCGAGTCGGGGGGGGGGGGGGGGGGGGGAGAGGGCTTTCTGTTGATGCCACCAACGGACAGTGTCGTTTGTTCACATAATACTCCAAACACACATGGAAAGCACCTCAGGGGGGCCATGGTAATGAGATATGACAGAGGGAGGAGCGAAAAATAACACCTGTTTTCCATATCAACACACTCACAAGTTCGCGCGCGCGCATGCGTGCGCGCGACACACACACACACACACACACACACACACACACACACACACACACACACCACACACACACACACGCACCATGTACGCATGCACGTGTATACGTCTACACACACACACAACACACTACACACACACACACACACTCACATATCTCTCTCTATATATATTTATATATATTCACACAACCGCTCGCGCACACATACATACAGAGAGAGAAGAGAGAGAGAGAGAGAGAGAGGAGAGAGAGAGAGAGAGAGAGAAAGGCGAGCGCCTTTTGTCACCGGAAATTCCCCCATCGCGTAAGTAGTACGAAAGTTAGCTACCAACGCTTCACGTATTGAACTAAGGATTTTTTCTGTCTCGCAGAAAAAGAGTCACCGCCCTCGCAACTCTTGAATTCCGTTCAACAAAAGACAAAAAAAAAAAAAAAAGTGATGATAAAAAAGGGGAAAAAAAATCAGCTTAATCACATGACTGTACAGCCGCCCATAAATTCTGACATGTCCGGAAGGCGTCACGTCATTTACGTGCCAATGCGCGTGACTTCTGGCCGTTTAAACGAAAAAGAAAAAGAAACAAGAGAGAGAGAGAGAGAAGGAAAAGAGAGAGAGAGAGAGAGAGAGAGGAGAAGAAAGAATACAATGGACGTGGAGGAAGGGAGGAGGAGGAGGAGGAGGACAAAGGAAAGACTAGTAGGATGGAGGAAAGTAAGTAAGAAATGGGAAAAAAAAGTTGAAGAAGGAGGAGGAGGGAAGGGTGGGGGGTGTATGGAGGAGTAAGGGGAGTGGGGGGGGGGTAACGTAAGTAAGAGATAAAAGCAGAAAGAGAAAACACAGGGTTTGAATAAAGAGAGAGAAGAAGAGAGAGAAGAGAGAAGAGAGAGAGAGAGAGATACATACATACATGAAACATACACATACACACATACACACACACATACACACACGCGCGTGCGCACGCACGCACGCACACATACACAACATACAGAGAAAGAGAGAGAGAGAGAGAAAGAGAGAGAGAGAGAGAGGAGAGAGAGAGAAGAGAGAAAGAAAGATACTACATACATACATAATGAATGCATAAACACATACATACATGTACCATGCAACATACACACAAACAGAGAGAGAGAGAGAGGAGGAGAAGTGAGAGGGAGAGAGAGAGAGTAGAAGAGAGGAGAGAGTAGAGAGAGAGAGAGAGAGAGAGAGAGAGAAGAGAGAGGAGGCAACCGCGCGAGGAGAGCGACTTTGCTCAGTCCTGAACAAAACCCACTCCAATCGAGCGAAGCACACACAACTACGCACAACAGACAGACGCCCCACAAACGAAAACAACAAAACTAAAAGTTCACATGACGACGATGATGATGATGATGGGGACTTGAAACTCGATGCCCAACAGTCTCCATTGAACGCCATATCCACGTTCTGTGTTCGATCTTCCTGCAGTATCAATGCTGCTGCTAGCTAGGGTTGTCTGTATGAGTTTCTGTCAGTTCCCCCCCCCCCCCCCCTCTCCCCCATCTCAAAGCATCGTCACGTGGCTCACCGAAGGCCATAACTGCTGCTGAGCCACCTTCATCCGGCCTAACTAAACACAACGCTTTTTGTTGTTGTTTTTCTTTCTTTTTTTTTTTTTGATTGGACGAATCGGGCAAGTAACTATAGTATGTAAACAAAAACAAAAACAAAAAACAAAACAAAACAAGAAAGAAATCTGTTTGATAATGATAACATATATAACCATGGAGATGATCAAAGAAGCACGTTAAATGACATCACAGTCGTACATAACTATGAAGATGAGACTTCATGATGCCGCATTCCCCCTTCCCCCTCCCTCCCCCACCCCCAAACAAAAAAAAAGAAAGAAAAAAGTGTGATGACGATGGGAGAGCAGAGTTCCATTCGAGTCGAAGATATGAGGCAAGACCATGAGTTGACACATTTATTAAAAAATTAAAAAAAAGAGCTTTCATGAACCAGACTTCTTTTCTAAACACACACAACACCACACACACACAACACACACACACAAGAACAAGGGAGGTAAGTTTTGTTCCCGTGGTGAAACAAGCTACGCGCTCATCCCTCCCACAGGACCGCTGCCTTGCGGAACGACCTCGCCTGGCACAGTGGAAGGAAGAGGACGAGGCAGCAACATACACAGAACAAGCCACCCCCTCCCCCCCCCCTCCCCCCCCCCCCCCCCTCCCTCCCCCCCCCCCCCCCCCCCGGGTCAACTGGTGCGGCAAGCAGCATTACTGCGCCTGGTGCTGGAGGGGATGTCACCACAGTCTTTCATTACCGGAACCGGAACCAGAGTTGCCTTTTCTTGTCAGTGATCTACGCTGCACGGCTATCTGTCCGCCACGCCTCATCGTGTCCTTTCCTTTCTAGTCACGTAGATGCTACCAACATCCCTTTTTTTTTTTTTGTTTGGTCCCCACCAGGATTCTTTGGGGTCCGGGTCCGGGTAAAGCTGATGGCATGTGTGTCGAAACATGCTGCAGAGCTGTGAATCCCTGACGCGGAAATTTAGCAGAACAAGGTCAATCCGTCGCCATCGCTCTCTGAACATTCAACGAGATACGCTAACTTGGTAAAGGGCTCGTTGCTTTACCTCCCCCTCCCCCCCTCCCCCAGCCCCTTCTTCCCCCAACTCTGGACCAATGAAGAGGACTTCTCTTTTGGCTGTCCAGTGTACATTTCATCTAAAACTTGCAGCGTCGTCAAAACTTGTGTTGCCGGGCCGGGCTGGTGGTGGTGCCCATTACCTACCAAAAGACGAGATCTCGTCGCGGGCAGAACGTGCGCATAATTAAACATAATTATGTAACATATTCTGTTTATACATATAGATAGATGGACAGATAGATAGATGGATGGATGGATGGATGGATGGATGGATGGATGGATGGATGGAGGGAAGGAGGGAGGGAGGGGTGGATGGATTGACAGACAGACAGATAAATAGATAGACAAACAGATAGATAGACAGACAGACGGATAGACAGACATATAAAGAGAGAGAAATGATGATGATGAAGATGAAGATGGTGATGATGATGATGATGATGATGATGATGATGATGATGATGCTGTTGTGATGATATGATGATGATGATGATGATGATTGATGATGAGATGATGATGATGCTGCTGCTGCTGCTGCTGCTGCTGACTGATGATGATGATGATGGCTGCTGCTGATGCTGTTCATGATGATGATGAGATGATGATGATGATGATGATGATGAACGTATCTATCCATCCAAACCCCTCAGACCCAGTACATCAAAAGTGGCCAAACTAACAGCTTGAACAACGTACTTGGCCACAGGACCCAGAGAGATAATCAGTCAGCACTTCATTAACACCTCTGGGGCTGTGGACAGTGCTGCGACAGCGCCGAACGTTCTTGAGGGAACTCTTAGAATGCTGCTAATGCTAATGCTACTACTACTACAACTACTACTACACTACTACCACCTACTACCATCAGCAATCATTGCCATCTTCATTATTCTTTTCTTTCTTTCCCTCTTTCGCCTTT
>JAFLJL010003967.1:10000-25000 GCA_018398815.1 Conus ventricosus | reverse complement strand
TGTAAGTATGTTGTGGTGTGTGTGTGGTGTGTGTGAGTGTTGTGTGTGCGTGTGTGTGTGTGTGTGTGGTGTGTGTTTGTGTGTCGTTGTGTGTCTGTCTTAGTGTTTGTGTACATAGGCTGCGGATTAAAGATGGTTAGCAGATTTTCCAAAACCCAGGGCACCCTGCTTGTAACATGTTGGTCAAACTCTCGATACCCTCATTTTTTTTAATTGACTGTACAAAGTACAAGAACTCACTTTCAGCCTCTTCAAATTGATAAGATTTTCAAAGTCCATAAACCTTTTCGCTGTGACTAGTCAAGAGTTTTCAATCCATAAAGAGAATGGTTGAGTCTGGCAATGTTGGCTGTTAATCTTTATTAAATCCATCAGTCACTTGGAAGATATTTTTAAACGTCCTTTCCACCACCGCCCCTCCCTCACCTCACTGGCCTCCCTCCCCAACAGCCGGTGAGTTTTTTTCTTTCCCTCCAAGAATTCGTGAAATTGTATTGAAAAGTTTAAAAAATCTTATTCTATGGCAAAAAACCATATCAGTATGCGGTTCGCGTCTAATTTGCACGAAGAGCAAGGATATCCTACCCCCCCCCCCCCCCCCACTACCCTTCCTCCCTCTTATCTTCCCCAATCCATATAACACCCATTAGCTGTCGCGACACTTACGAGTACTATTCAGCCAATTTCTCCAAACTCTGATGATCTTTGAACTCCCATGTATTTGGAATGCACATGTGGTTTACATAGAATTGATGTTTCTAGGATATCAGTAAAAATGGTCCTTTTGTGTGTGTGTGTGTGTTTGTGTGTTAGAGTGTGACGAGGTGTTGTGTGTGTGTGTGTGTGTGTGTGAGTGAGTGAGTGAGTGAGTGAGTGTTTGTGTGTGAGTGGTGTGTGTGTGTGAGTGTGTGTGTGTGTGTATGTGAGTGTAGAGTGAGTGAGTGAGTGAGTGAGTGAGTGAGTGAGTGAATGTGTGATGTGTGAGTGGTGCGCTCGCGCGCCGCGCGAGTTGTGAGAGTGTGTGAGGTGTGTGTGGTGTGTGTGTGTGTGTGAGTTGTGTGTGTGTGTGCGAGCGGCGTGCGTTTGTGTGGGTCGCTTACTCTCCTCTCTCCTCTCTCACTCTCTCACACACTCTCTCTCTCTGTGCAGTGTGTGTGTACGCGCGTGCGCGCGTGCATGGTATTGTATGTGGATGTGTGGTGTGTCCGCCTGTGTGTTGCTTTGTATAGGCGCGATACAGGCTAATTGGCACATACACAACTACCATAAAAGCCGACAAACAGAATAGACCCAATGTAATGTAAACGAAAAAAAAAGAAAAGGTCAAAATACAACAACAACAACAACTGCAGCTGTTTGGCCACAGTAACCAGTTAAATGACGCAGAACAGATGCCACCTGACATACCATTGCACAATCACACACACAACCCCCACACACACACAACCACACACACACACACAACACAACACACACACGAACTTCACAAGCAACGCACAAACTCACGCACGCACGCACGCACGCAGACACACACACACACACACACACACACACACACATCACACACACACACCCACACACTCTCTCCTCTCTCTCTCTCTCTCGCTCTCACACACACACACAAACACACACACACACACACACATTACACACACACACACACACACCAGACAGAGGCACGACACCTCCATACATAAGTACGGACGTACACGACCGAGTAGTACAATTATTATCGAAAACCGATTTCCCCGGTTCTGTATCTTATCAACTCCTCGTCTCATCCGTCGTACGAGATAGACGGGAGGGGAAGGTTGGATAGAAGAGAGAGAGAGAGAGAGAGGAGAGAGAGAAGAGAGTAGAGAGAGAGAGAAGAGAGAGAAGGGGGGGGGGGGAGGGAGGGGAGGGAGGGTGGAGGGTGGAGGGCCGTGACAGATGGGAAGGATGAGGAAGATGGGAGGCAATGGGGGGAGGAGTAGAAGGGTAGCGGAGAGGGGGGGGGGTGGGGGGGGGGGAGGGGGGGGGGGGGGGGGGGGGGGGGTGGGGGGGGTGTGGTGGCGCAAAAAAAAAACCCAAATCACCCAAACAAATTACATGACACAACCACAGAGCTGACAGCACGCTTCAACACAACGATATAGTGCACCGTGCTCCCCCCGCAACTTTCTTCTCCCCCGTCCCTCTAATCTGTCTGTCTGTCCCTGTCAGTCTGTCTGTCTGTCTCCACTCTCTCTTCTTCTCTCTCTTCTTCTCCTCATTCGTTCACTCTTCTACCTTTTTCTCCAAATCTCTACTTCTCTCTCACTCTCTCTCTCTCTCTCGTCTCTCTCTCTACTCACTCACTCGTCTCCTCTCAAACACATTCACAAACACCAACACAGAGCCAGAGGCGTCGCAGTTATCTCTCACCATCACCAGCACCAGTAGTCGTAGTAGACGTAGTATCGAAAGTAGTAGGAGTAAAAGTATTCTCGTCGTCGTAGCTGTATATCAATCGAAACAGTCGATATAGTGGAAAATCGCACTGGTATCATAGCAGTAGTAGTAGTCATAGTAGTAGTAGTAGTCATAGTAGTAGTAGTAGTCAAAGCAGTAGCAGCAGCAGCAGACGCAGCAGTAGTAAATAGCATCTGTAACAATCAGTAAGAGTAAAAAACAAAAACAAAAAAGTACCGAAGTAGTATCGGCAAAATAGAAGGTTTGTAATACAGTCAGCAGCAGTCAGCAGTAGCAGCAGAGGTATGGTAAAGCAGTAGTATAATAGTAGTGGAAATAGTGTGTAACAGTAGAAGTAGTGAGTACAGCAGGCAGCACACGAAGAAGTCTAGTAGTTGTAGTAGTAGAAGTAGTAAATAGTAAAGTGTCAGCCCAGCAATAGTACTGCGCTGTGTTTCACACACACACACCACACACACACACACACACACAACACACACACAACACACACACCAAACAACACAAAACCGCACCAAACACGCACACACTACACACACACAAACAAACAAACACACACAAGCACACACACACGCACGCACACGCACACCCACAACACACACACCACACACAACACACACACACACACATAGGCGGCGAATGCAGTGAGAAAATATTGGATGCTGCTGCAGGCGTTAACTTCTACAACATCGATTGTCATCTCTTCCCCGTATTACGACAGCAACCCCACTGAGACCCTCCCCCTTCACCCCCCCCCCCTCACCCCCCCCCCCCCCCCCCCCCCCCGCGCCCCTCAACCCCCCCCCCCTCCCCTTTACAAACCCGCTTCCTCCTCCATTCCCCCTAACCTTATCAGTCTCTGTTATCCACCACAACTGTTCCTCCTCCCTCTTCTCTCCCCTCTCACACCCTCTCTGGGGCCCCACTAGCACCACCCCCCCCCCCCCTGCGCCCCCCGCAGATGATGTGTGTGTGTTGTGTGGTGTGTGTGTGTGTGTGTGTGTAGAGTTAATATGTGGGTGTGTGCGTGTGTGTGTGTGTTGTGTGTGTGTGTGTGTGTGTGTGTGGTGGTGGTGGTGAGGTGTGGTGGTGTGTGTGGTGTGTTGAGTGTTGTGTGGGTGTGGTGTGGTGTGGTGTGGTGTGGGTGTGTGTGTGGTTGTGTGTGTGTGTGTGAGTGTGAACGTGCGTCTGCGTGCGTGCGTGCAGTTTGAGTGTGTGTGATGTTGTGAGTGTGAGTGTGTGTGTGTGTGTGTGTGTGTGTGTGTGTGTGTGCGCGCAGCGCGCGCGTAGTGGTAAGCCATCCTACAGATCAAACACCTACAACAGTACTATTGCTATAACAGATTGAGCGAATACAACCTTCAGGATTTCTTTCATTCTGCCTTTTATCTCCTGTTCTCGCATGTCTTCTCCTGAGCTTTGAGAGAGAGGAGAGGGAGGGGGGGGGGTGGATGCGGTGGCGAGGGGGGATGTGGCCTAGCAGACAGAGAGATCAAGATAGACAAGACAGAACAAATAAAAGAGAGCGAGAGAGAGAGAGAGAGAGAGAGAGAGGGAGAGAAGAGAGAGAGATAGATGAGGAGAGAAGAGAGAGAATGAGAGACTGCCAGCCAGCCAGACAGACAGACGGACGGACGGACGGACGGACGGGGCGGGGGGATGTGGCTGACAGATAGAGAAAGAGAGATAGAGACAGACAATAAAAAGAGAGAGAGGAGAATGAAGACTGCCAGACAGCCAGACGACCAGACTGACGGGACGGACGGGTTAGACAGACAGAAACAGTGTGACAGAGACAGACTACATACAATTCAGATCAGCCTGATTTTATACAACACGATAGGTCCCGGCCCCCTAATGAAGGTGCGTGTGAACATTCATCAGCACATAGTCGTAAACAAAGGAATTAAATTACTAGACAAAACACAATAATTCGGGGTGGGGGGTGGGGGGTGGGGGGATTAAGAAGGTAAATATCTCTCTACTAAAAGGATATGGTAACATTTTTATAACAACTTTTCAGACAACTTCATCAGACTAAAGTAACAGAGCATGTGCTCAGATAAAACAAGATGGCAGTCCTGAAGTATTTCTGGTTTAGTCAAACTTATACTTCTAAACAACTCACGGCATGACAAGACCGTACACAAGCGCAGTTCATTTCCTTTGACACTATACATAAAGGACAACGCAACTCGAAGCCATTACATGATACGATGTCTAAAATGATGGAAGGCAAATAGCAGATATTCCAAATCCGAAATATATTCTGATACACGTATAGGTGCCTGACTAAATCGAAGATTAAGCATGTTTTGGGTCCTGAACACAGCAAAAGCTCCTGTAAAAATCAACCTGTCTACTGTTAATGAAAAAATTATCGGAACAATTTCTGCCATTCCGCAATCAACGAAAACCGTTGGCGGTGAAAGACAGAAAAATCTTTAGTATTACCTAACCCCTTGATTCATCCAGACAAAAACCAAATCCATATTCGAAACAGACAGTGGCGCACTGTTGGTTACCCAGGTTACTTTTGGCCTGTTAAGTATCTAAGTCATAAATATGAAAACTAGACTGTAGACCAACAACAGAGAGAGAGAGAGAGAGAGAGAGAGAGAGAGAGAAGAGAGAGAAGAGAGAGAAAAAGATAGAGAGAACCGTGACAAAAACAGTACATACAGATTGACAGACAGGACAGACAGAGAGGAACGCGTTGAGAACGCGGATAGGAAGACGACAAAGACAGAGATTCATGCAGTCTCTTTTCTGAAGACAGTTCATGTATTTACCCACTACTTCCCAAGAGCGCACTTGAAATTGTGATGCAATAATAAATATGACAAACCTTTCTGTCCATAAAAGCTGTTCCAGCATTTCTGTCTTTTATTTAGCTTCTTCTAACGAACGCACACACGCGCGCACACACACACACACACACACACAACACAGACAACAAAACAACACACAACACACACACACACACATACCTACAACACACACACACACACGCGCGCGCGCGCGCGCCGCACGCACGCACTCACACACACACAACACACACACCACACACACACGCACACACCCACACACACTGCACACATACCATTCTTTTTCCTTCTTTTCCTTATTCTTTTCCTTATCTCTACAGGCCCAAACAAAAGCTGTTGTCGCTGGATCGTCCGCGCCCTCCCTCAAGATTAGCTGTCGATGCCCTGCCCCTCCTCCTCCCATCCCCCCCCCCCCCACCCCCCCCCCCCCCCCCCCCCCCCCCCCCCCCCCGCGCCGCAGGAAACAACAAGGACCAACACAAGATGACAAAACATTCACAGAAAATGGAAATGAAACATAGCGCGCACAAGAAGTTCTGGTCGAAGACCGACACTGTAGACAGCCAAAAGCATCCACCGCGTAGACCAGTTCTTTTAGGAAAGGCGCACAGTGAAGATAACACAAATATTGTAAAGTGCTAATGGTTGTGTTGGTTGTTGCAACGAAGTTGCTCCTTACCTGTTTCCCCTAAAATAGTCTACGGTTTTTAATTCACGCCTTACTGTCACACACACACCACACACACATGCCTCGCCATATAATCGTGGGAGGGGGACGAAATCGAAAGAATGGGGCGATGCCAAACTGCATGACGACCAAATCCCCTGCGGTCAAATCCCAGAATATCGACCAACTCCCCCCCGAAAACCACCTCTCGTCTGCCTCTCTCTTCTCTCTCACTTTCTCTCTCATCTTTCCTCTCTCCTCACTCTCCTCCCTCTCACTCTCTCTCTCCTCTTTCTCACTCTCTCCCACATCGTCACGCTGCACTTCTCGACGTCACAACATCACTCCTCTCCTCTCTCTCTTATTTCTTAACAAACCTCAATACGGGATTGACACCAAAGTTAAGATATTTTTTGTCCTTGTGTCATTGTACAGAACATAGGTTTATAACAACACTCGGTGTATTTCATTATTCATGGCCATGAGTTGCTAAAAATACACCTTGGTTGACAGTCCTCACGCTAGAAAGCTTTGCATTGGTCTGTAATGCATGTGTTGTTTTTAGTTACGTATTCTCACATTACCTCATTCTAGGGCTCTGCGGCCTTGAAAATAAATGTCTTTCACTTTGCACTTTGTTCTCTCTCTCTCCCCACTCTCGCTCTCTCTCTCAGCTTATAAACTGTACATAAAAAATTGGTCCGATTTAATTCGTATTTGTAAATGCCTCTGCAAGGTGTATGATTATGCTTCGTTATGAGGACAAGTCTACTATCAGTCAATGGCTTCGGCCTTCTCCCCCCCTCACTCTCCTCTCTCACTCTCTCGACTTCCTCTCTCACATCTTCTCCAACTCCCACTCTCACTCTCTCTCTCTCTCCACACATTGCACAAGCTCAGCCACTCCACACCTCCTACCCTTTCCTCCCACCCCCCCACCCCCTCCCACCTCCCGCCCCACTCTACCCCACCAGAGTTCTTCCCATCTCTCCCCCCCCCCCCCCCCCCCCCCCCCCCCATCTTTTGCTGCACGTGCGCCCGCTCGCTCGCTCGCGAGCGACCTTCGCGGACAATCGATGCTCGCCATTGGGTTGCCTTGTCATTTTGACCCGCGAGTAGCCTGGCTTAACGTATGGTAATTCCGCAGGGTCAAAAGTCGGGCAGATGCAACTGACATCAACTTAACACTCTGGATTAAAAGCGGCTGTCACCCACTCGTAAACTGAGAAAGGAAAAGGGGCTGGGGTGGGGGAGGGGGTGGAGAGGTGGGGGGTGGAGGAATGGTAGAGGAGGGGTCAGTTGGGGACAAGTGAGGGGAGGGTGGGGGGGAGGGGGGGTGCAGCTGGATAGAGGACAGAGGAATGGAGGAGGGGCGGGGGGCGGGGTTAGTAGTGGGGTGGCCGCTCATTTCGGTGTTGAAAACAGATTTAACGGTAGGCATTTCCACACACACACACACACATGCGTGCGTGCGTGCGTGGCGCGCGCGCGCGCGCGCGTGTGTGTTAGTGTGTGTGTGTGGTGTGTGTGCGTGGTGTGTTACACCAATCCATCCATTCATCCTTTTTTTTTCAATGTTATTAAATTCCAGCTTTTTTTTTTTTTGCCCCCTTTTTAAAAAAATCTCTTTCTTCGGGGTTTAGATTCGGCTTTAATCGACGCTGCATCTTCACTCCAGCGCTCCCATGCCCGTGTGAAACTGGTGCAAAGAAGAGAAGAACACATCACATTTCTAGCCGGATTGCACCCATTTCGCTCGACTTGGTCAAAGAGTGTCAAACAAAGACGACATGACAACCACGTGCAAGAGAGAGAGAGAGAGGAGAGAGAGAGAGAGAGAGACAGACGAGAGAAGAGACGGAGAGAGAGAGAGACAGAGACAGACAGAGAGAAAGAGACAGAGAGAAGAACAGAGACAGAGACAGACAGAGAGAAAGAGAGAGAGAGACAGAGACAAGGAGAGAAAGAGAGAGAGAGAGGAGAGAGAGAGAAGAGAGAGAGAGAGAGAGGAGAGAGAGGTGTGTCCAAATCGTCTTGCGCCAGAAAATACTAGCTTTCCACAACCACCGGCAAATTTTCCAGGTTCTAGTAGAACACACACAGAAGGCTGTGCAGCTAGAAGATGAGGAAAGTCATGAAATAGTAGCTTAAAAAAAAATAGAGTGAGGAGAAAAGGAAAAAGAAGAAAAAGACCAAAAAAAAAAAAAGGACAGAAAAAGAAACAACAACAACAAAATTACAGAAGAAAGAAGGGGGGGGGGGGGGGGGGGGGGGGGGGGGGGGGGGGGGGGGGGGGGGGAGAGTAGTACGTCTTGAAGAAAAAATTATATGTACCGAATAGTAAGAGAGAGAAAAAAAAAAACCACACCAAACAGATGAGGAAATAGGACCAAGTGTATAGTTAGAAGTGGAGAACGATTAAAAAAAAAAAAGTAGAATAATCCGTTCACAAATAATGTATGGAAAGTAGCGAACGTGAAGAGTGGCAAAACAGATGGGGGACAATAACAATCATTGATAACAACAACAACAAATAATAAATAATGCCCACCTCACTGAATGTTGCATATTGGCTCAAACCGCCACACCACCACCACCACCATCATCTATCATCTCCCTCCCAACCCAAAACACTCCCTCCGTCGAAACCGAACCAAAGAACCCTCAAAAAGAATTTTTTTTTTTTTTTTGAAAATCGTGAACCCTAAGCCTTCATCCCCCAACCCTACCCCCCACCCCCACCCCACCCCAAATCCTCATCCTACTCCCTTGGTCCAAACCCGCCGTTGAGTCAGCAGTTGGCAGATCTACGATGAAGGAGAGACACAGTAGACGGAGAAAGGCGGACGACCGAGTCAGCAAAGTAACATCACCCTCCTCAAACACCCCCCCCCCCCCCCCCCCCCCCCTCCCCCCCCCCCCCCCCCCCCCCCCCCCCCCCCCCCCCCCCCCCCCCCCCCCCCCCCCCCCCCCCCCCCCCCCCCCCCCCCCCCCCCCCCCCCCCACCCACACACACCACCCTTGCATAGATCTACCCGCCTGCTTGTGAGCGTTAAAGATCCCCGGGGAATCTGATAATGGTATTGCAGAACCAGAGAGGGGAAGGTGGTCGGGGTGGGTGGGTGACGGGGTGGATGGGGGGGTGGGGGGGGGGGGGGGGAGGGGTTGCAGGAGAAGGAATGGTAGGTGGCACACCGGAGGGTGGAAGAGGAAGGGCGCGAGAATCGGATGGGAGGGAGAGGGGGGCTGTCACCTTGACCTGCTGCTCCAAGTCTCGCGGCTGCTCCAAGTCTCGCGGGCCTCGTCTCCATCTGTCACGCGCCATGGCGGCAGTCCAGAGGAGCGCCTTTCTCTCAAACTGCGTCCTGTCTGAAGGCGTCATTTACAACCACCGGCCGACAGTCAACTGTAGGGTTATGGAGGTCGTAGGTTGTGTGTGTGTAGTGTGTGTGTGTGTAGTGTGTGTGTGTGTGTGTGTGTGTGTGTGTGTGTGTGTGTGTGTGTGTGTGTGTGTAGTGTGTGTGTGTGTGTGTTGTGTGTGTGTGTGTGTGTGTGTGTGTGTGTGTGTGTGTGTGGGTGTGTGTGTGTGTGTGTGTGTGTGTGTGTGTGTGTAGTGTGTGTGTGTGTGTAGTGTGTGTGTGTGTGTGTGTGTGTGTGTGTGTGTGTGTGTGTAGTGTGTGTGTGGGTGTGTGTGTGTGTGTGTGTGTGTGTGTGTGTGTGGAGCACGCTCATATGCGCTCATACATGCACTCATATGTGTGTGTGATTCATTCGAAAAGTAGTGCATCTTCCCTCCTTCCCTTCCCCTGCTTCCCCACCACTCTCCCACATCTCGTCCCCCACCTCTCGCCCCCCCCCCCCCCCCATCTCTCGTCCCCCACCCTCTCGCCCTCGCTCCCACCCCCACCTCTCGTCCCCCACCTCTCGCCCCTTTCCCCCCCCCCCCCCCCCGACCTCTCGTCCGCCCCACCTCTCGTCACCCCACCTCTCGTTCCCCCCCCCCCCCCCCCCCCCATCTCTCGTTCCCCACCTCTCCTCCCCCCCACCTCTCGTCCCCCACCTCTCCTCCTTCCCACCTCTCGTCCCCCCACATGTCCCCCCCACCTCTCGCTTCCCCCCCCCCCACATCTCGCCCCCCCCCCCCCCTCTCCCCACACCTACTTCACCGAGGAAATGGCTAAGGAGACCCACGAAGTCAGACAAACTAGGTCACGGCCGTTCCCATGCACCAGTGCGGCACTACCCACCACCGCAGTCAGACGATCTGATCCACAAAACAACCGTTTCCGTTTCCGGAGCTGTTTTCACCGATGCCGTACATATCAAATCTTTTTTTTTTTTTTTTTTTTATATCCCCCCCTTTCCGCATCCGCCATCGATTGTCCCCTCTCTCCGACGTCGCGCGTCTATAGATACAAACTGACGCTCACTCGATCGTTAGCATGGCTGAACTCGAAGCGCAAAAGAGTTGAGAACTAACCCAAAGCTCGCGGTATCCTAACTGCCTGGAATATCTCTCAACGTGCGGCGGTGGTTTGGGGAGGGGAAGGGGGGTGGGGGGGGGGGGGGTGGAGGAGTTGCACGTGATTGTAAACAATGACAAGGAGAAGAGTTGGTGTTGTTGTACGTTGTTGTTGTTGCTGTTGTTGTTGTTGTTGCTGGTGTGATTCTGTCTCTGTCTTTGACTGCGAGCTGATTTGTTGTCCCCTGTTGTTCTTGTGGCCGGTGTCGTTGGGTAGTGGTTGCAACGGTCGCTGCACTGAATATCATTTCAGAGCAACGACGGCGGCAGAGGCTGTGAGGTGGTAATGGCACCCCCACCACCGCCACACCGCCACCAGCAGCACCGACACCGACACCGACACCGACAGATCGACAGCCACAGATTTAGTCACAGACGCACGATAAAAGTAAGAGGTCTTTAAGATCTTGCTGCTGCTAATGCTGCTCGTGATAAAAGAGTTGTTAGTGTGCTTGTTAGTGTGCTTGTTAGTGTGCTTGTTAGTGTGCTTGTTAGTGTGCTTGTCTGGTAGGAACTGTATTCCACGTTTGTTCGTTTTGTTTTTTTTAAGGGAAAAATTAAACACAAAAAAATCCCTAGACAAAGCGGACAAACGAATTACAAGACAAAACACAACGCGTTTCGACTCTTAAGTCTTCTTCTTCTTCTTCTTCTCCTTCTTCTTCTTCTTCTTCTTCAGGCAAGATAAACAACATTCAGGACAATGAAAACGAAGAACGAGCAGTCACTTATCTTCCATAATAATAAAATTATGCTTGCCCGAATAACCACCGGGGAGGAGATAAACTCTTATCAAACAGCAGGACATGAAGAAGACTGAAGAAAAGACAGGGATTTCAACACAGAAGACAAAAAAAGAAAAAAAGAAAAGAGAGACCAGTACACGAACTAGAAGGAGGAAGAGATTAAAAAGAAAAAATGGACATACGAACGAGAAGTTGAAAACTGATGAGGGAT
Organism: Conus ventricosus; assembly: GCA_018398815.1. Lineage (NCBI taxonomy): Eukaryota > Metazoa > Mollusca > Gastropoda > Neogastropoda > Conidae > Conus > Conus ventricosus. Next base: position 13,575 of record JAFLJL010003967.1, on the reverse strand, counting down.
TTGGCAGACAGACGTGACGGGGAAGAGACTGATACATGAACTTCACAGTTGGAAGTGAAACACGAGAGCGAGAAGGCTTCAATCAGAAAAGATGGACAGAGGAACTTGTAGGTAGACAGAAGACAGAAGACACACGCACACGCACACACACACACGCACACGCACGCACGCACGCACGCGCACGCACGCACGCACGCACACACACACACACACACACACACACACACACAGCAAGCTGAACACAGGGGAGAGAAGTCAGGAAACTTGAGGAAGAAAGACGCCAGAAGTCAGTCACGGACACACAGGAACACGGAGAGTGATGGAGACAGAAATGGGAATTGGAATGACAGAAGTCACGGACACACAGAAACATGGAAAGTGATGGAGACAGAAATGGGAATTGGAATGACAGAAGTCACGGACACACAGAAACATGGAAAGTGATGGAGACAAAATGGGAATTGGAATGACAGAAGTCACGGACACACAGACACACGGAGAGTGATGAAATAGAAATGGGAATTGAAAGACAGGGGATAGGAAAATTAGATTAAGGAGCTGCAAGAGAGAGAGAGAGAGGAGAGAGAGAGAGAGAGAGAGAGAGAGAGAGAGAGAAAGAGAGAGAAGAGACAGACACAGGAAACTAAAGACAGAAGAGAGAAGAGATAGACACAGGAACCTAAAGACAGAAGAGAGAAGAGATAGACACGGGAAACCCTAAAGACAGAAGACGTAGACACAGGAACCTAAAGACAGAAGAGGTAGACACAGGAACCTAAAGACAGAAGAGGTAGACACAGGAACCCTAAAGACAGAAGAGGTAGACACAGGAAACTAAAGACAGAAGAGGTAGACACAGGAACCTAAAGACAGAAGAGAGAAGAGATAGACACAGGAACCTAAAGACAGAAGAGGTAGACACAGGAACCTAAAGACAGAAGAGGTAGACACAGGAACCTAAAGACAGAAGAGATAGACACAGGAACCTAAAGACAGAAGAGATAGACACAGGAAACTAAAGACAGAAGAGGTAGACACAGGAACCTAAAGACAGAAGAGATAGACACAGGAACCTAAATACAGAAGAGATAGACACAGGAACCTAAAGACAGAAGAGATAGACACAGGAACCTAAAGACAGAAGAGAGAAGAAACGGACACACGGACTCTCTCTCTCTCTCTCTCTCTCTCTCTCTCTCTCTCTCTTAAAAGCAAGCTGGAATCCAGCATCGCCTACGTACACAAGCGAGAAAATAATGAAAAAAAGGTTATGGAATAACCGGCAAAGAGCAGACACCATGTGAGACATATCCTGTTCTCTGTCTGTTGTCTGTCTCTCTCTGTCTCTGTCTTTCATATGTGATACATATCCTGTTCGCGCTCTCTCTCTCTCTCTGTCTCTCTCTCTCTCTCTCTCTCTCTCTCTCTCTCTCTCTCTCTCTCTCTCTCTCTCTCTCTCTCTCTTCTCTTAGTCCCTCGGCGCGACAAGGGCCGGATGTAAAAAAGCATATGTTTGCTTATCTGTTACCCTTGGAAATAAAGATTATCATCATCATCATCATCATCATCATCATCATCATCTCTCTCTCTCTCTCTCTCTCTCTCTCTCTCTCTCTCTCTGTCTTGTGCGTGCGAGCGCGTGCGTGTGCGTGTGCGTGTGTGTACCATCCCTCCCCTCTGCACCGCGCCTCGTCTGTTGTGCGCACGTACGACTGTTACACTCCTACAAACGCACAGAACAATTTCATTATTAAAAAAAAAAAAAAAAAAATGTGCGCAGAACGATCGACTAGTAAGTACACACCATATCTGTGACAAGCTATCGGATTACTTAGAAATCCACGGTCCAGTTTGGCCTCACACCTGAAATGAGAGTTCTACGCCCTACTGTGGCCTCACACCTGAAATGAGAGTTCTACGCCCTGCTTTGGTCTCACACCTGAAATGAGAGTTCTACGCCCTACTTTGGCCTCACACCTGAAATGAGAGTTCTACGCCCTACTGTGGCCTCACACCTGAAATGAGAGTTCTACGCCCTGCTTTGGCCTCACACCTGAAATGAGAGTTCTACGCCCTACTTTGGTCTCACACCTGAAATGAGAGTTCTACGCCCTACTTTGGTCTCACACCTGAAATGAGAGTTCTACGCCCTTCTTTGGTCTCACACCTGAAATGAGAGTTCTACGCCCTACTTTGGCCTCACACCTGAAATGAGAGTTCTACGCCCTGCTTTGGTCTCACACCTGAAATGAGAGTTTTACGCCCTACTTTGGTCTCACACCTGAAATGAGAGTTCTACGCCCTACTTTGGTCTCACACCTGAAATGAGAGTTCTACGCCCTACTGTGGCCTCACACCTGAAATGAGAGTTCTACGCCCTGCTTTGGTCTCACGCCTGAAATGAAAGGCCGTGACTCATTTTGGTCTCATGCCTCAAGTGAAGGGTCATAAGCCCGCTTTTAACTCATGCCTGAAGCGAAAGGTCATAGACCCACTTCAGACTCACACCTGAAGAGGTGGTTCATCAGGTCATTTTTGGACTCACGCCCGAAATCAAGGTGAGAGCTCGGGGTTACAGCCAAGGTGATGTAGTAACAACAAAGTTTGAACGGATGAAAATCGCCCTGGCCCTGTGAAAAAAAAAAAAAAAGAAACGAAAAAAACTGGAATGTGAAAAAGATGATGTTATCCTGGAATTTGAGGTCAGTAAATTGGTTCAATGCCATATGTCAGCATAAAATAGCAGAATCATTGTGGGACCCCTTGTGTTTCTACGCCATTGAGTAAGGACACTAGGAGTTTTGGAGTGCAACGTCTAGCAGACGACAGGAAAATGAAGGGTTTGCATGAAAATGATCGTGGCTTGCATAGAAAAAGAAACGGACATGAGACCTGCCTCAGAGTCAGGTATGGTGTGGGTCAAGGGCTGGCGGGACTGTGCGATGAATCTGTTTCCGTACTGGCTTGATCTTCTGAGAGAAGACAGGTGCAGCTTTGAGTGTAACAGACAATTTATAGCGTTTTGGGGCCTCGGAGTTGACATTGGTTCTGACTCCATTTCCCATACAGTCCTTCGAATGAGACTATAAACCGAGGTTCCGTGTGTGAACGCACGCATAATATCTTGCACTCACGTCAAATCCCATCACCAACTTTCGGAAGAGTAGGCCAGTTTGGCCGTTGGTATGGATGACACGTTACACATAGCATGCACCCTGCGTGAGAAATGGAAAGAATGAAGGAAGACAGGAAATTGAGTGCACGATACTGAACAATATTGACGGGATGACACGGGGAAACGACTGAATGACGCGCCAGCTGGCAGCTCTTCAGTCGGCACTACCCAGCTAGGCAGTCCGTTGTGTAAACGAGTGTGGATTGTAAAGCGCTTAGAGCTTGGTCTCTAGCCAAGGATAGGCGCTATATAAGTATTCATTGTTGTTGTTGTTGTAAACTGTAACCGTGGACTCGGACCTGTCCCTGGTCGGCGGTCCACCTTGGCCTCACGCCTCAAGTGAAGCGTCATCGGTCCGGACTGTAAGCAAGCCTCAGGCTTCCAGCCAGGGATCGCTGGC
>JAFLJL010003967.1:0-2500 GCA_018398815.1 Conus ventricosus | reverse complement strand
CAGCAGTCCAGCCTGACCGGTGCCAGCAGTCCAGCTTGACCGGTGCAAGTAGACCAACACCAGTGCCAGCAGTGTGTCGTGTTGTGAAAGTGACAGTGAAAAGAAAAAGAAAAGAAAAGAAAAGACAGTGATTCGTGAATAGTTAAGATCACCTGGCCAGGTAAAGTAGAAATCTATTTATACCCGGTTAGTTAATGATGTTTTAGACAAATGATTTTGTGAAGTTCAGGAAAGAGAGAATGTTTTATTTTGTTTGATTCCATATGCATTGATGGTTCGTTCTATGAACATGTGTAGTAAAGTTATAGACTTTACTAGTGGTTTGATGTGACGAATGCATGATATATGAATGAGATCGTGAGCAAGCTGTGAGTGTGTTTGGGCTGTGCGCTAGTCCTTCCTCCATCGACATCACCCGAGGTTGACACAGACACGTACACCCGCACACACACGCATACACACACGCACACACCCACGCACGCACACACACACACACATACATACACATTCCTCATCACCCCCTCCCACGCCCTTCCTCCCCTCCCCCCCCCACACCAACCCCCCACCCCCGCACCACCACCCCTTCTCCGTCTCCCCACATACTCGTTCTACCCCCACCCCTACCCCTACCTCCACTAATAAGCATTTAGACCAAATATAGTTAAATGGGATGAAAATGGCTCAAACTCTTCAATGACAAAAAGAAACGATCACAGAGAAAAAAAAACAAAAAAAAAGCACTCCAAACTGATATAACCTATTTCTGCATACTGAAACGCTGTTGTTTTTTGTAAGCTGGACTCCATCAAAGCCCTTTCCACATCTTCATCCCATGTCCTTCAACTCGCACATTGGTCTCCTACATGTGAACTCCGAGCGCTTTTTCTACCAATCACAAAGAGTTTTACAGAACTCGTCGAATCAGGCAGCCTAAGATCTCATATCTGTATTTATGACTAAAACAGACAGCGACAAAAACAAACAAACAAAAACGAAGTTTAAAGCAATCCAGTTTATAATTCTCTTTCTTTCCGTGTAGAACCTATTTGATCTCTAACACAAACAAGAAAAATGTTGTCTGTTAGCCACACACAACAACAAAGCAAACTCATTCTAATTTTGTCCAGACACCGGTTTTGATTGTTTGTTGACGTGTTTTCTGTCAATAATTAAGTCTTTATACTGCAGGTGAAAAGTTCGGATTTATCACCCTATTTGCGTAATAAAGTCGTTTCCGGATGTTCGAACCATCTGAGAATTAAGCAATTTGGTGATCCTGTGCAACGTTCTGAAATGAATGAACCTTTTCAAAACGTCTTGGCGTTCCATTAGCATCTGCATCATTATGCTACACTATCTATGGCGTTATCGAATCGATGCTATAATGCACACGCGCGCGCGTACCCCGTGCGCCCGCGAGCGCACGCACGCACACACACACGTACACACACACACACGCACGCACACTACACACACACACACACACACCACACACACGGGACATCTCACGTCAAAACAAGGACTAAAGGCACATTATCACCGGATATAAACCAATCATAAAGAATGCACTCACGAAAAATGTGTGCGCTTGCAGAGTGCGAGGGTTTGGGGGCCACAGAGGAGGAGGGGTGTGTCGGTGTGGGGGGGGGGGGGGGGGTGGGGGGGGGGGGGGGGGGGGGGGGAGTAACGAATGTAAGGACCAGCCAATAAAAGAGATTAATCATGGAGTATTATGCCCGGTGATATGGAAAGCTGGTGAAGGTTTGCCAAAATAAACCCACACAACATCCCTACCTCCGGTAAATTTCCTATTTAGTGCCTGCGAGCGTGCTTCTGTGTGTGTGTGGTGTGTGTGTTGGTGTGTGTGTGAGGGACAGAGAGAGAGAGAGAGAGAGAGAGAGAGAGAGAGAGAGAGAGAGAGAGAGAGAGAGAGAGAGAAAGAGCGTGTGTGTGTGCTGTGTGTGTATGCTTGTGTGTGTAACAGATTTACTGATGTGTTTTTTCAAAAGACATACTTTTAGATTTTGATGCACACCACAGATGCCGGCCATAGCACGAAGGTTCGAGTTGAACCTGCCATTTATACTGAAGGAAATAGAGCAATCACTTTCCACAGGAAAAAAAAAAGGTGATATTCCTGAAAAGGGATATTCCTGAAACCGTGGCTATAATGATAGAAAAAAAAAAAGACATCAAAGTCGTTTCCCACACGAAATCATAATACCAAAGAGAATTGTGCATAGCAGAGAAAAGATTATAAACACACACAAAACACGACACACACACACACACAAACCCATGGGGTTGTATTGATACCTGTTCACAGCATTGAAACGTCTTGGTCCAGTTTCGGGACAGCACGACAAAATTGCCCGAATCAAAAATGGCCTCAAACGGACGGCATCTATTGATTCTTTCACGTTGGGAAAACCCCTTTTTTCGTGTTGATCGCTAAGATCAGAACCTGCCCGTTTAAGTTTCTAAACTGTTTTTTGGGAAA
>JAFLJL010003966.1:0-24869 GCA_018398815.1 Conus ventricosus | reverse complement strand
CTGGATTCTTTTGGGGCCGCTATCTGTCTTTTATAGCGGGGGGACCTGTTTCCATTCTCCCACGTGCGGTGTTTCCCGTGGGGTCTGTGGTTCTTGTTGGGGTCTGTTCGGGTGGCGTGCGCTAACAAGATTTCCATTTGTCCCTGCAATTGTTTACTATTTCTACTTTTGTATTCAAGGTTGCTAGGTGTGGTTTACATAATATTAACCATTTTTCTGTGGAGCATAGATTGCATCTTTTTGAAATATTGTTGTTGATGTTGCTCTTTTTGTGATTTTCCATGATATGTTGAAGTCTATTATTTTTATCTTTGAGTCTCCAAATGTATTTACTCAGCTCTGTTTGATTTTTGTATTTTTTCATTTTGAATGACTGTTTTGTGGTTTGCGTATCTGGTTTTGAAAGTGTTTTCTGTGACCCGTATGTATGTTTCTTTTTCATTTTCTGAAGTTACCGTAGCTTGGTATACAATGTTGCTGTGAAGGCATTTGTTGCTTAGGGGGCACTGTTCTTTTTTAGTGCAGTTGCAAGTGTCCTTTCAGCACCCTTTCTTTTATGTTGCTTTTAATTTTGTTAGATGAATCAATTATGTTTTTAAGGTTAGGCATACATGAGTATGATAGTTTGATGGTGTTTTTGTTGAATATTTTGGACAGTTTGTGTTCTTTTTGGAAATGATGTTGCCAAGATTTTAAAGAATTCTTCCTACATTTGTTTTTACTTGTCCATCGTATGGTGGGTTGTACCATATGATCTTTCTTTTCCTATTTTTCTTATTTCTGTTCGTGTTATTGTCTGGACTGTATTGTAGTTTGTAATTGTAACCACTTTTTTGTAATGCTTCTTGATATTCTGTTGCTGCATCATTGAATGCGTTTTCATTGCATGACAGGTTGGATAGTCTCTTGTTTATACCATTGGGTATTGTTTTTAGTATGGTGGTGGGTGGTTGCTTTTGATATTTACATAGATTGGTATGTCATTGGGTTTTTTTGTATGGTTTGTACACGTGGTCATTGAGGTCTAATGTTATGTCTAGGTAATTCACTACTTTTTTGTTTGCTTCTATTGTGATTTTAAGTTGTGGTTTTTAAAGATTTACATAATTCTTTTTTCTTGTTTTCAATGGTTCTTGGATTTTGTTTAATGCACGAGGCCGTCATCTCTTCATAAACCGACCTGTTTTCCAAGTTGTTTTGGATGTTGGATTGCATGAATAGTCCGACTAGTTACATGTTTCGGCGCCATCATACGATCCCCCGGTTACATCAAATGTGGAGTTTTTGCTCGTTTTTTAATTCAAGTTTCATTTCTGCTATGGAGTAAGGTTTTCTTGGTGTGGAAAATAATCTCCATTTCTGACTCTGTTATATTTGTGTATTTGTTGGCAAATTTCAAAGCTTTATTGAGTAGTTCTTCATCTATGGATGGATAGAAGTCTACTATGTCAAATGTAATGAACATTGTATTTCTCTGTTTATGAGTTTCTTAAACCCTTGTAGACCTATAGCTGTTTTTCCAAAGGTTGTATTCAGTGTTTGATTTTACATCTTCTATAGCCTTTTCCAAAATTCTCTTGCTTATTTTGCCCAGTTCGGATTTAGATGGGTTTATTAGTCTACATGTTGGGTTGTTTTGGAAGTTAGGCTTGTGTTCAGATGGCTAACCATAAATCTGATGTTAAACTGAAGAAGATCAACAAATGTGGTGTAGCTAAACATGTGACTGAACTGTGCCCCACAAGATCAACAGATAAAGTTCCTGTCCATCATGCCATTGAAGCTGTGAAAAAAGAAGAACAATTATTGGACAGAGAAACGTTCCGACAGGCGAACTTAGGTACTATTTTTAATGGACTAAACAATAGAACAGAATTGTGTACGCTGCAGAGAAGGGGAAACAGACAAAATCTTCGGTCATAACATTCCTTGAACATTTGGAGTGTGAAAACAGGAAAATTGACTCTGTGTGTGTGTGCGTGTGTGTTGTGTTGTGTGTGTGTGTGTGTTGTGTGTGTGTGTGTGTGTGTGTGTGTGTGTTGTGTGTGGGGTTTTGTGTGTGTGTGTGTGTGTGTGTGTGTAAGTGTGTGTGTGTGGTGTGTGTGTGTGTGTGTGTGTGTGTGTGTGTGTGTGTGTGTGTGTGTGTGTGTGTGTGTGTGTTTGTATGTGAGGGTGTTGGGTGTTTGGTGTGGTTATTGTCTTGATGAGAATGGTTCTGAAATAATAATAGTATGTTTACTTATGAGAGTTTTTATGATTGATAGGGGAATGGTCTGGGTAAAAGACATGTATAAAATCTTATACCAAATTTTCTTAGTTCCATGATGTTTTTACGTTATTGTTGGATTTTCGATTGCCATGTCACTGAGTTTGTATGCGCTTAGATATTTTAATTTCGTTAATTGCATTTTGTAATGGTGTTGACAGATTTTTTCAGTTAGTAGATAGTACTCAGTTTCTAAACTCCACCTTCCCTTATATACTTATGATTTATCACTCACCTTCTTTTCTGCCCCGCTGGCTCTTACCATCTTTCTCCACACGCTCCCCCCCCCTTTTTTTCCCTCTTTGCAGCCCCCTCCCCTCACACTGTCCCCTTCCCTACTTCCCCTAAACCCCCCCCCCCTTCACTTTTTTCTCCTACCCTCCATCCTCACCCCTCTCCACATTATTTGGGTCCCTTGCCCCTGTCCACCTTTCCATATCTAATCTCTTCGCACTTCTTTATAGAATATGTTAATTGCTATTTACAACAATGATGGTATGTCATTTCAACGGTCGTAGTTTAATTTACAGAACTTATACTTTGTTTTCTTAGCTTCACTTTGCCTACGGTTATCTATCTAATTTCAGATCACTATGTTAATGAAGTCGTTTTATCATTTTGATTTGAAAATATGTCAGTTACATTTTACAATAGTGGTTTGTGACAGGTTTTTCCTCTTGTACCCCTTCCGGAGCCCCCCCCCCCCCCCCCTCTGCCTGTATACTCTCCTTCCTTCCCCCCCCCCCACTTCGTTTGTGTACTTCCCCCTCCTATACAACCACTTTCCCCTACCCTGTACCTGTGCCTCCTATTCCCAACTATGATTGTGCTAAATGCTTCCTCTTTGTTTCTCTTCCTATCGAAGACCCCTCCTAACTTCTTTCTTTTACTCTCTCTCGCTCCGCCCCTTTTCCCCCCTCCCCCCCCCCCCCCCTTCCCACTTCTCCGTCACGTTTATGCGTGTGTGGGTATGTGGGCGTGCAGTGTGTGTTTGTTGAGGGATGGTGGTGAGTGTGTGAGTGTGTATGAGTGTGTGTGGTGTGTGTGTGTGTGTTGCTAAAACAGATTGTTGTGACTGCTGAGGAGTATTCACATCCTAAGAATTGGACCTTTTATGAAGTGTCTTATTCCTGAAGAAGCCTTCGTGGCGAAAGCTAGAAAATTAAGTTGTCCCTGTGGGAAAGACGTTCAACTTGTTTTAGTATGCATCTTATTAACGATAAACAGTAAACAAGTGGGGTATGTTTTGGCTCCCATAGGACAACCTATACACAGAGTAACTTTTTATTTCAAGACTGGCACAGCTTTTAAACTTGAATTAACTTGATTTTCCCCCAATATTTGTTTGTTTCGTCTATGAATTGTCTGACCTTATTCAAGTTTTATAAGGCTGTTGCCAGTCTTGAATAAAGCCTACTCTGTGTTGAGGTTTCCTTACCGGGAGCAAAACCCACCCCCTTGTCTTACGGTTTATATAATTAGAGCTAAAAAGGGCCACTCAGAAAACTAAAGTGTTCACCAAGTAGAGGAGAGCGAATACAGTTTAAAATCAGGATTTTAAAAATAGAAGAATGAAACCAACAAAATTGTTTCGAGGCGAATGCTTCTCATCAGGGTGTACGTCTGGGCACGCCACCGGTATTATATTGATGTGGTGTGTGGGCGCGTGAGATCTGCGCCGTGTGGAGTTAGGCCTGTAGATTTTATATTTTTTTGGGGCGCGGTCAGGGGGGGACGTGTCAGGAAGGAATGGTGCATTGGACAAGGATTTCCATTTATGCCTTGCAGTTGTTTATTATTTTACTTTAGAGTTCAGGATGCTAGGTGGGTTTACATAATATCAGCCACTTTTCTGCAGTACATAAGTTGAGCCACAATGTTTTTTAGAAATGTTGTATGGTGTTGCTCTTTTTACTAATTTTCCATCGATTTATGTTGTATCCTTTTTCTTATCTTTAAGCTTCCAAATATGTTTACTTAAATTCCTGGTTTTTGTTTTTATATTTTTAATTTTTGAAGGATGTTTATGGTTTGACATATCTGGTTTTTAATTGGTTTGCCGTGATACCTATGTATGTTCTATAATCACGGTCTGTTGTTTTCCGTTAGCTTGAAGATTAGAACTTTGAAGATAAGACATAGGTTACAACATATCATGGTAAAAATTATAAAAAGAGCAACACCATACAACAACATTTCTAAAAATGCAACTTATGTATACAGGAAATTATATATATATATATATATATATATAGTATATATATATATATATTTATATATTTTATATATATATATACCTACACACACTCACACACACACACACACACACCACACACACACTCCTCACCACACACACACACACACCCACATGCAGGGCATAACACCATCATCTAATCATCACCATCTTGTCATTGATAATGTTACCTTTGACCATCAGTCTGTAAGCTATATGAGCCTCACCTTAACAACACACATACAAAAGCCAGACCACAGATATTACAAGAAGCACCACACGTCTCCCCGTTTAAACTCTCCTTCTCACTTTCTGGCAAGAATCTCTCTCTCTCTCTCTCTCATCTCTCTACTCTCTCTTCTCTCTCTCTCTTCTCTCCTCTCTCTCTCTCTGGCGATTTGGACAGCAGCTGTCGAATGAGTCTCCCGAGTTAACAGGGAATAGAATTTGGTGGAGTTGTCTGAAGCCACAAGTGAGGTCTTGTAGGTGTTGTGAAACTGTCTGGTGTCCTTGGTAACGAGAGGCGCAGGATTATGATTGAGTTGAACGTGCGGAGGGACCCTTATTGGCCTTTTCAATCATCTATCGAGGTGTGATTAACTTTCAAACATGGGTTAAACACAGGTGGGCGAGGTGGAGTGTAGTGGATGTGACACTGTCTGGGCATTCTAATGCGTGTGTGATGTCTTATTATGGCAGCCAAATAATTTTTTACAGTTGAGAAAAGGCCATTGGAGAGAAACTGTGTGACATTGACAACAACTTCAGCAAAAGTATCAGAAAGATGTGCAGCAGTTTATGAACATTGTGAATAACTAGAAAGTGAGAACACTAGACTGCATGGCAGAGTGGATAACACATCCTGATCTGAGTCATTTATATGAAGATTGTTACGGAAGGAGAAGAAGATGTGTTAGAATGCGTGCTGCCTGTGTCTGGATGGGTTGAAAAAAGAAAGAATGCATGATGAGATTGACAGATGGAGGAATTCTCATTGTCAGATGAACCTCTGTAGGTTTGGCGTTGCCCCTTACTTGTGAATGGTTAAATAAAGGATATGATGCAGGTGATAGGGCAGTGTGTTGTGAGTATTGAACAGAGTAGATGGGACCGGGGAGTGGACAGAAGAAGGACATTGTTGGGCACATAGACTAGGAGAAGAAGACGGAGAACCAAAAAAATGAAGACCATCAAGTATAAATTGACAGAAGGATTAACTGATGTTGATTAGAGACAGAGAGTTCAAGGGAAAGTTGTGGGAATGGAATAAGGATAGAAATGATCTGACTTCCAGCAAATGAACAGACCAAAGTAGAAGAAAGGAAAAGTGGCTTTTTTATAAGGGGGTTTTTAACTTACAGTTGGGCCTGGTCGGATGAGGACAAAAGTTATGTGGAGTAACTGCAGCAGGAACAGGTGATGGCACCAGAAAGAATGATCCTACCCCTCCCCACCACCCATACTCAGACCATGGTCACCCCTCCCATTTGCCTCACCCAGGGAATTCCCTTCCATGCACTAGTCACGTACTATGGTGGTGGGTTCCTACCATATGATGCAGTACAGCTAATGAACGTAGTAGAAAGAAACTTACTGTGGAGAGTGTGGCAGCAGAGAGTCCTCAGAAGTGAGCCACTTCAAGCAAGTTTTTCGGCTTATCTCCTGACACTCTGGGGGGTTGGCCACCAAACCGGTTCCTGGACTCGGATGTCCCTCTGACTGCCCTTTTGTTTCCCTTCTTGGGAGTGTCATGGCTGGGATTCGAACCCTTGACACCTCTGGACATGCCTCAGATTGGGGATTGTCCCCTTAATGTCTTGCACTATAACCACGGAGCCACTAGGGCACCTGATATTCTGTAGAAAAGTTTTAAGCCTTACGAAGTTTACTTTTGTTCTTTGAACAGATTCCAGCTTGACACTCTTTGCTGCTTCTGCCATTGCTTTCAGGGCTCTGGGTTTTTCCCTCCTGCAATTGAGAGTGATACCATTATGATGCTGTCTGCAGTGTTCCTACAAACCCCTAGCTCCAATTTACTGCAGTGAGGACTTTGACCTGATAGCCTTCTCTCCTCAGGCTGTTTGGCAAATCAGCATACAATCTCCCATACCCATGACTCGTGTTGAGAATTCCAGTTTAGGGCATCCTTGCAACAGGCCTGCGTGATGGAGTGGAACCAATATTGCTGCACCCCAACTTGGGCCAGCGTTTAATGGAGTTGAGAACAATATTGCTGCACCCCAACTTGGCAGAGACGTGCATGGCGGATGACAAGCGTTGGCGGACACGTGCAACCGTCGTGCGAAATCGGCAAGTACAGAGAAACAAAAAGAGGGGATGCATTGCTTACCTCAGAGGGCAGTAGTTATTTCCCACCCAACCCCGGGCAAATGCCAGGCAGATTGGTCGCACCTTGCACTCCAGCACATAACACATTTAAATCGGAAGGCCAGCGTCATCAAGCATGTGAGACTAACATTTCGAATCAAAATATTGAAAAAATGTTTAAAAAACTTGCTGTCATTATTTTTGTAATTTGTTTCAAGAACTTGACATTATATGTTTTAAAGAACTTCCGTGGTGCTCTTTCGTATTTTAGTAGCATCTTCAATGAGTTTATAATTTTTAGTTCCTCTGCAAAAAAAAATTGTCCTCTCATTTCAGAAAAACTTTGGAGGTGTTTAGTACTGATCAGAAAACAGTTTTGCTGACTTTGTGGAAGAGAAATTTAGTTGTTAGAATGATCTTCCCCCCCCCTTGGCTGTTTGTCCGGTTAAATAAATGCGTCTTGGTGTTAATAAAGATGGTATTCTTATTCTGCGTGTGTATGTAGTCCCAAATGGAGGACCAGTTTACAGTACTATGAAACTGAGAAAATGGTATATTGTCCTGAAGAAAATGTATTGCAGATGTTTTATTAGAAAATGCTCACTTCGCATTGTGTCAGAGGACTTCAGTGCTATATAGGTAATAGAAGAGGTAATGAACAACCATGAAGAGGAGCAATGTTAAATTATGTGCAGTGTCAGGTTGATAATGATGAAGGTTAAACATCAAAAGATGTCTGTGTGAACAGATTTGGATGTTTGTTGTTGGAGTTTTTCAGTTTTGCTTCTGTTTAATCTTTTGATTGTAAATAGTTCATGTGCGAACATAATGCCAGAGAAGAATTTACTTGTGCATCATCACATGGATGTAGTGTCTGTTGGTTACTTTTTGGTGTCAAGAGAAATAGACTTCTTTACTGCCAATTTGAAAGTGAATGATAATATTTTTTTCATGGGATTTACCTGTGCCAAATTAATTATATAGAAACCAATGTCCACTCAGAAAAAGATATGCAAACATCTACCCACCATCAGTGAAGAGCAAGTAATATGGTCAGATGAAAACGATTTAAGATGTATTAAAGAACTGGGTTAAATTCTGACAATTTAAAGAGTATATTGCACAATCACAGATATTTTGGTTAATGCTGTGAAAAAGTGTGTGGAATTTTTTTGGATGCCTTATTGGAGCTGCCTGCATATATGACTAGGATGGAAGGTAGGCTAGGATAAAAAATAATGAATTGTTTGATTGAATGAATGCGACCACAAAAGGTTTGTAAGAGAGATTAGCAACAGTTCCAGAGAGCTAGAACAGTCAATTGGATAGATGAGAAGAGAACACTTATATTGCAGAGAGGAAACATACATTGAACTAAGGAAAGAAACAAGAAGGCATTGGCGAATACAAGACTGCAGAATCTTAAAACAGATAATGAATGATCAAAGGTTGTTTTGGAATGACAATAAGGTCAATTTAACTGAAAGGATATTACTATTATGAGATATAACGTCACATCAGTGATATGATCATTTTTTTCTAGTGTACTCAGAACATTTAAGAATGATTATGATGTCACATTTATAGAAGACGTCTTGATGTTGAAAAAATGTTGGATGAATCTTTATTTAATGATCCGATATACAAGAGAAGAAGTGAAAATGGAGTGTTACGCATCTCAAAAATGGTATAAGTACTGAATCAGATAAGGTATTATGTGATATGTTAAAATTAGTAGACATATATGTTCTAGAATTTTTGGTTTCATTATTTAAGAAATTAGTTGACTGAGGGACATTTCAATGGGATGATCGAACTCATTTATTGCCACCGTTTTATTAAAAAAAAGAGATACAAATAGCCAGATAAGCTTACATCAGTGTAGCCATTTTTTCCTTTGCCGCATTTAGCTAAAGTGTACACTCTTATTTTGAGCAGCAGTTTGCTAAGCAGGTCAAGCACTATAGACCTTTTTTCTTTTACTCTATATGTATTGGTACAAAAGTTCTCAGAAGAAGAACGTTATGTCCTTTTGTGGACTTTAAAAAGCGTTTGACTTGATAATTGAAACGTGTAATGGCATGTCTGAGAAAGCTGGGTGGTGTCAGGGGAAATGTGTAATATGGCGCTCATGGAAGTATACTAATTGGGGTTCATCCTGCTTGTGTAAGTGAATCAAGAGAGTTTATTCTAATTTTCATTTGTGTCCACGGAGGTGTAAAACAGCTGCCTTTTGAATCCTCGTCTTATTTGCCATTTTGTTTATATAAAAGAGCTAGATTTTAAATGTCAAGAAAAGGTAGGCTTGGTGTACAGATGATCTGGAGCTGCTTAAACTATTATGTTGCAGTTTGCTGACGATGTCATTTTAGTCTCTACCACTGGCCTGGTGGTTTACAGAATCAGCTTGATATTAAAGTAAGAGAAGAGATATTGCAATTTACTGTTAATTTAGATAGAGTAAATATAATTATATTTCGCATAGGTGGTTCACTTTTGTAAAAGAGATTGAAATTTACTGTTAATCTAAACAAGTTAAACATCATTATTATTTCGCATAATGGGTTACTTGTCAAATGAGAAATGGTATTATTCTAATGCTGAAGTAACCATAAACCAATGCAAGCAAATACCTTAAATGCTTTTTACAATGAGAGTCAAATCACATTGTGGATTGTCTGAAATGCACATAGGAAATGGAAAGAAGATTTTTTATAGAGATCCTGTAGCTTTGAAAAAAAGTAAATGCAATTGATCCTCTTTATTTTGAAATTTATTGATAAAACAAATAGAACATTTGTTAACATATGACAGCAGAAATATATTGCATTCATTAAATACAGTGGCATACAGGATACTGGTAAGATATCCCTTGTTATATTCGATCTTTTGGAAAATGCGTTGAATAGTGTTTAAAAACTTTACCCAGCTTACATACAAGCAGGAAGTTATGTAAAAAAGCATGCAATATGTTATTGCATCAGTTTTTAAGTTTGGAAAGAGCAACTGGGCTGCTGTCTGTTTATGTGGGTCTTGGACAGTAAAAGGGTTTGGTGAAGCATGGTTCAGTCAGGGGGTTGCTGATTGATAAAAGAAACATTCATGTGGGAGTTAATTTAAAGACGGTCTAATATCGTGCTATAAACAAAATGGCATTCCAAGATGGAGACAATATTCTTTTAAAAGTATCTTACAACCAGAATACATTCTGATTGTAGTTACTAATAATGGCATAGGGACCATTCGCCTAGATTCAGAAGTAGGACACTTTGCTTTTCTTTTTTCTAAAATTCTGGTTCACTCAAAACCGAGTAGGTCACCAGCGCACATGTTAAAAAGTAAAAATAAAATAACATAAAATATAGTGCAACTCAGACTGTTGGCCACTGAGCAAGTTTGGCAACAAAGGGGGGTTACCGTGGTCGCACTCGATATTCAAGAAGTGTAAAAGAAAACAATGGCCAAATTCAGCCCAGGTAATAGTAAAAATCTTGGATGAAGAAAGCAAAAGAGGGTTAATCCTGTAGGCACTTAGATATTTTTTGTTTTTGGAACAGAGGTTGAGAGAAAAAAAGATCATTTGTTTCCATTGAAATTCAAAAATGATGCAGAGGAAAGTCTAACTTTTCAACTCTTTGCTACAAAAAATCATAGCCATAATTTTTGGTTACCTCTAAGCTAAATGTTAATATCTCTATTGGCTAAAATGTTGCAGAGCTCTATTCAGGAAAAAGAAATAAATAACAACTATCAAGTTTGGTTTTGTTTTTTTAATCCCTATCAGCTTGATGAGTTTTTCGAAAATTTTCGTTCTCTTCACGACTATAAATAAAGGAAATAATGTTCATGCCAAAGGGGTTTAACAACAATTTGCTATGGTGACTATTTTGCCGTGTCAGCACTTGGGAATATTTATGTTTTTAAAAAAAAGAGCCACAATGGGTAAAAATTTTCAATCTATCCACCCCCCCCTTTCCCCTTTCCCCTTTTCCCCCTAATGTGCGAAAGATCCCCCACCCCCCCCAAAACCACCACCACCATGTCCCAACCCATGGGATAGTGGAGGAACAAAACCCTCCCCCCTTTCCCTTTTCGTGTCTTGATTGACACCCTGCAGCCAACAAAACCGATTTGACAGTTTTAATACATAAAAGAGACATGTAGTCTCTGAATTCACTGTTCCTCAGCCCAGCTGTAGGTGAAACCCCAAAAAAAAAAAGAGAAGGGCCAAACAGAGAGAGAGTGAATCTTTCTTGATCTATTTTATTCCGAGTCAATTTTTGGGGCGTCATATCTTACAGTCACAATCTTCACGGCAGTTAGTCTGCTCCCAGGCCAAAGTTTTTGTGTGGAAAAAGATTGAAAGACGCACGTGGTCCCCAACCCCCCTTTCCGCCGTAGGGAAAGCCAGGTAAGTCTCCCCGTCATTCTCTCCGGCCTCCGCCCAAAGCAAGGAAAATCTTGTCTCTGTCTCGTTCTCTTTGCCGGTTTTAATAGCCTTTGTGTTTGCTTCTTTGCTTTTTTGTGGGGCTTGCGCGTTTCACCCTTTCTTTCTTAAACCCGGGGGGGCTTTTGGTTTGGTGGTTATTCATTTTTTAACCACGCCATCACGCCTTTGTCCTTTGTCTGGGCACTCGCGACTTCGCATTCCGCTCTTTTCGATCTTCGAAAGCGGAATCCCATCGCCGGTTTCGCCCTTTCCCCCATTTTTGGGTTTTTTTTAAGGGCCCCTTGTTCAACGAACTGGGTCCCTTTCCTTCCATTGGATCCCTTGCCAACTTTCAGTCGTCCCCGGGTTCCTTTCTTCCCCGGCGTTCCCCCTTTTTGTTTTCGACCGGGGAAAAAACCGCGTCATTTCGATCGACCTTCCTCGACCTCATGAATCTCGTTGCTTTTAATAAAATTTCAGTGTTCCCCCGGGGTTTGGGTTGAGCCCTTAAATCCCTAATCCCCCTTTTGTCTCCCCTTTGCGATCGGGGGCTTTCCCGTGTTTGTTCCCCACCACCAGTCCCCAAATGGTGAAGGACACTAACGGCCGGGGCGCTCCACCTTCGGCAGCCCCGCTCTCTCCCCGAGGGCCCGTGTCGATTCCAGGGGACAAACCGCCACGCACACGATGAGCGTACGGGTCGGTGTAAGGGGGTTTTCCGTGCGGGGAAAAGCGGCCCATCTTCCGATTCCCCCCTACCCCCCCGGCGGATACACGATCGTCGCGATCGAAGTCCAACATCGGGGTCCCGTGGGATGAACAATGGGGCATCATTGCGACTGTTTTCTTTTGCTTCTTTCCTAACCCAAACCCAAAGGGGCAAGGCCCATGAAAGGACCTTCCGTTCAAAATTTTCCCCGTTCCCTGAGGGTTCCCCCCCTTTTTCGACTTAAACCGCGTAAGGGACCCTCCTCACAGCCGGCCCCGGCGATCATGGGCCCCCCGGGGGCCCCTTCCGATACCCGGGGACCGGCACGGGTGGCGATCGCACGGAACACCGCACGTCACCCATCTTTGAGTTTGTGACGCTAGCACCCCCCCACTAACGTCACACGTCTCAGCACGCTCTCCCCAACAGTGTGGGGGTTCAACCAGACCCGACACAGGAGGTCAAACTCCGGGGAAAGGGAAAAATTGGCCATCTTCGGTGGAACCCCCCCACTGCCCACAATCCCGGGCAGGACGCAGGCATCAGAATCGGATCTGCGACCCACCCCCGCGGTCGAACCACCCGTCAAACGTCTCAATCCCCCCGGGGTTTACAGGCGTTGGGGAGCCGTTCTTCCGCTCCCCATTGGGCAACGCCGCGGTCCGTTCCTCAGGGGGAGGATCGACCAGGGGGGCCGGGGGTAACCTTTGCCCCTTGATTTACGCGTGTTAGCCACCCCCCCTCCGCTACCACACGGCCAGGAGGCTCGGCAGTAACACTCCCCCGCCCCCTGCCACGCAAGGGGGGGGCGCGGACCCCACCCGGGAATGCAAGAGGCAGTGTCCCCGGGGGTGCGCAAGGTTACCCGCCCCGAGGGGGATCTGCCTCTGGGCCGCCACAGCCCTTTTTTCCCCTCCCCGGGGGGACCGGTGGTTCTTTCCCCGAGGGGAATCAGTGGTTTAAGCTCGACTCTTCCCCTGACTCCATCTTTTGCCTATGTGGCATCCTGCCTCCCGAGCTGGATCCCCTGGGGCCCTTTCCTCTCGGGC
The DNA here is from genome assembly GCA_018398815.1 of Conus ventricosus. Taxonomy (NCBI): domain Eukaryota; kingdom Metazoa; phylum Mollusca; class Gastropoda; order Neogastropoda; family Conidae; genus Conus; species Conus ventricosus. Next base: position 11,855 of record JAFLJL010003966.1, on the reverse strand, counting down.
GCGCCGATCGGCAGCCCCCTATTTTTCACGCCGATTAGGGAAACCCACCGGGGAGTCGTCCCGTTTTCCCCACCCCCTTCCAACGAGTTAGCCCCCCACGCACCCCGCAGGGGCCCCCAAAGGGTGGCCTAATTCCCCCTTCCCGAACAGACTGACCCAAATTGGAGGAGGGGTTTGAGGTTTTCCCTCCCCCAGTCGGGGCCCTTTCCATTTTGGGGAGCTGGCGCCCTGATCTTGTTTTTAGGGAATCCCCCCCCTCTAAAAAAATCTTCGCCCTTTCCCCGTTTCACTGGGTCACCCCCTACCCAGTATCAGGGCCAAGGATACCCGCCCCCAGACCATCCCTCCTTTGTTGGACAGACGGCCTCTTCGCCAGGGGGCACTCCGTCCCCCACCGGGGGACTGATTTCTTACAGCCCCAACGGGGCCCCCAGTGGGGTTTTCCTCAAGGGCCCGCGCCAGGCCCCTCATGTCTTTTCTCTTTTTTCTGCCAACCGGCCACCGGGGAGATGCCATTTCCCCGGCTGCCCCTAGCTCACCCCCCCCCCCCCCCCCCTCCCACATCCCCTCTCTTTCTATAAAAACCTGCGAGTGGACAAATCGCCAGGGCTGGCATTCTGCACACCCCGCGGGGCATCCTCATTACATGTTCCTACAGCGAGTGGGGGAACTCGGGGCCAAATGAGGGGGGCTTGTCTCAGCGCTTAAACCCCCGGGCGACACTGAGGCGGGCCCCCGCCTGTTTGATTACCCCTTAGCGTTTCCTTGTCAACAAGATACGCCCCATTTTTGGGCTGCGGCGGACAGCGCGCCGGTCACTTTAACTGCCTTCTGGGCTGAAGACGCCCTGCTACACAGGGCCCCTCTTCCCCAGCGCTCAAGGCGGGCCTACGCGCATTCCGGGTCAGGAGCTCGCTTTTTTTGGGGACATCCTCTGCGGTCATTTTCCCCGCCTCGAGGAGCGCAAAAAGGCCGCTTTTTTTGCACCCACAAACCCTCCCCCCGCCCTTCCCAAACCCTTTTTTCTTGGCCCTACCCACGCCGACCCCAAACCCTACCCCAAGCAGCGTCCCCCCAGCCCGCCAAACACCCAAAAGCCCCAAAACCCAAAAAAACCCAAAAATTTTTTGGTTCGGCCAACAGGCCCGGCCCCGGGGGTGACTGCGGACCCACCTTTCCCAGGGGTGGGAAAAGCATCTTTTCCCGACACACCTCGGCCCCCCTTTCCCCCTGGCAGGGAGTCTGTCCCACAGCCCACCAGTGGGGGCGCATGGGGGTCCAAACCCCCGGGTGGTTTTTGTTTGAGGAGGGGTTCCCTCTACCCGGGCACACGAACCCCCTCCCCCCTGTCTCCCCTCCTCCTTCCACCCCCGCCCACCCCCGCCCAGGCGGAGGGGCCCCTTTGCCTGGAAATCAGGAGCTTCCCGGAAGGGGCCTCACCGAGGGACCACACCCCCAACCGGGTTTTTTCTCCGCCCCTTTGTAGCCCAAAGGCCCCGGGGGTGGAGGCCCTCCTCGACCTTTCCCCTTCAACAGATTCCCCGGGCAACCAGATTCAAGGGGACCCCCGGGCCCCAAACAGGGACTCCATCCACCATCTGGACTGGGCCCCCTCGATAGATCTCAAGATGCTTCTTCCGATCCTCATCCACCCTCCCACAGACGATACCCTTTGTTTCGTCGGCGGGGCCGGGTGTTTCAATTCAAGGCCCTCCCCTTTGGGGCCTTCCCTGGGTCCCTTCCTCTTCCGAAGGGGAGCAAGGGGAAAGGCCTCCCTTGCCCGACAGGAGGGCATTCGCCTCCTTTTCCCTCGCACTGGGTCGTCCTGGCCCCCTCTCAGGCCCACCCCAAACCCCCACCCCAAGCTACTTTATCTTTGTCCCCTCTGGGGTTCGTCACCAACCCCGCAAAATGGAGCTCTCGCCCCTCAGCAATTTACCTTTCCGGGCAGAGCTTCGACACCACCTCCCGGTAGTCCCCCGACCCCCGGGGAGGTCCCCGCCTAGGGATTCTTTCCCACCTTCGCCCCTCTCCCTCACTCGGCAAGGACACTTTCCTCCTCCGGGGAGATGGGGTCCCTGTCTCCTCTCATTTCCCCAGGGAGAGTTCCAAAGCGACAGCTTCGAAGGGGGTTCCGCCGTCGTTGGTCCCAGACCAAAAGACAGTGGAACCGCCCGTCCCCCGGGGGCCCGTTCGTTTGGCCCCCGGAGGGTGGCTCGCCCTCCACCGGACCCAGGGTTCCCATTCCCTCCCATCCCAGCCCTGGAACTTTTCACAGACGCCTCCAACTCGGGCTGGGGGCCCATCTGGGAGCCCGCCTCGGGGGTTTGGGGTCCTCTGACTGCTCGTCTTCACATCAAAATCTTGGAATGGGGGCGGTCAGGCTCCCCTCCCCATTCCCGTCCATAGTCGCCCCCCGTTTTTCTCCTTTTCAAAGGACAACATTCGGTAGCTTTTCATCAACAAAGGGGGGGGGGGGGGGCCACTCCCTCGGCCTCTCCCTCCTACAGAGGGCCCCCTCCGCTGTGCACACCAGGGGTTCACCCTTCCGCGCGAGACCATGCAGGGGCTCACAACATCCTGGCGACTCTCTCAGCCGATCCAATCTGTCCTCCACAGGAAAGGACCCCCAGCCGGCTTACCCTTCAACCGGGGGGCATTGGTTCACCATGTCGGGCCCTTTTCCACCCGGTTTACCATCGTCTGCCGGTAGTGTCCCCCCTCCCGGGCCCCCCGGGGTTACGCCACGACGCCCTGTCCCTTCCCTGGCCGGCCTCAAGCTTTAAAGCCTTCCCTCCCTTCCCGATCCTCCCAAGGTAAGGAAGGCGGACTCGAGAGCCCAGGTCATTTATAGCCCCATGGTGGCCCCCCTCAGCCTGGGTTTCCCGGGCCCCAAGTCCTCACCACGAACCCCCCCCTCCCTTGAACACCAGGGGGGACATGCTGGCAACCCCGTTTGGGCCTCCCTCACGCCCAACCCCCGGTTTTTTCACCTCCCCGCCCGGGTTTGTGTACCCGGGTGCGAACAAACCAAACCCCCTCCGAACGGACGGTCCCCTTCCCGTCTAAACCCTCTCCTCGCCCCCCGGGGGGGCCCCTCAGGAACTCCGAACCCAGCCTGCCTCCCAAACAGCACAGAGTCCCTTTTCGATTGCGATGGAGGAAATGGGGCTCTGGTGCAAAGCCAATTCTGTCCTCACATTCGCCCCCAAAAATCCAAAAAGGAAAATTTTTTGTCCAACTTAACCTCTCTAGCTCCATCAGGGGGTAAGGTGGCCACTGCACGACCCTCCTCCAAAAAGGGGGGACCTTTCCCTTTTAGAATGATTCCCTTTTCAGAGAGATCTCCAGAGGGGGTTCTCTTCGTGGGCCCATTCCCCCAGACTGTTCCCCTTTGGGGGCCCTTCACGTTCTTGACGCCTCAATAAAACCCCCCTTGAGCCTTTGCCCCCATTCCTTTCGACCTCTGTCTAGAAACTACCTTCCTCCTCCCTCGCTTTCCCCGAGACAGCGAGGCGAGATCCATCCCTTAGCGGGGACCCCCGAACATTGCCTTCCACAGAATGGCTCCGTCTCTCTTAAGCCTTCCCGAGTTCCTAGCCAAAAACCCGGAACCGGGAGTCCCTCCCCTTCCCTCGCATCCCCCCGCGCGATACACTAGGGGGCGACCCCTTCGGGCATAGCCCTTTTCCCCCTTTTCGATTCTAACACACTACTGGAACCCGCGCCCCAGGGGCGCGTTTCACAAAGAGTCTTCTCATTTCCACAAACCCCTAAAACCCAAAGACTCTCAGCCACTGTCTCTAGGTGGCTCTCCAAGACGGGCAAATCCATTCCCCCGGCATCCGAGGATCTCCCCCTCTTTCCCCCCAGGCCCCCTAGTCAGAGCGCTGGCCACTTCGGGGCTTCAGCCTCTGTTCCCCTGCGCCCCCCTGGAGGACCTTTGGGGCGGGAAACCCTTTAAAAATTTTATTTGGGACTCCGCATACCGGGGGGATGGTTCAAAAAGGGGGACCTTTTGGCGGTAAAGCATCCATATGGGGACCCCAGGAACCACTAGGGGACTCGCCCCCTCCTTTTAAATAGAATTCGCATTGTCTGACAGGCGATATGACGCCAAAATGGGAGTTTGTATTATTCTCCGTTTGGCAGTATACTACCATGTCAGATCTAATCCCGCCCTACCTTCCCGCTAGCGGGCCAAAAAAGGGTTTGGGGGTTCCTTCGCGAGGCCCGAGAAAGAGTATGGGAGACTTCCCCTGGGTTTTTCCCACGCGGAAAGGGGGGTTTGGGCACCACGGACTGTCTTATCACTGCATTAGCCCACAAAAACTTGGGCCCGGCGAGCGACAACGCCGGAATGCTATGTCTGACATGGAAATATACTACCCCAAACAGGAGTATAAACAAACCCCCCATTTCCTATTATCCCAAAAATTAAAGTTAAACTATCTTTCTCCATTTTAAATCATGCTTGACTGTATTGCCAGGTTTTTAGCAGTGAAACTTTGGTCCCAAACTTGGGACATTTTAAAAAATGATAAAAGGGGATTCTTTGAGTATTTGTCTGCCCCCAAGTGGAAAAAGCTATTACCAAGGGGTTAATTTAGTTTCCCTTTTGTTAACAAAAACCACCATTCTTTGTGACAATCGACTTTTCCATTAAAACAATCTTTTTGTTCAATAAAAGCTAATGATAAACTTTAAATCAGAAAAAAATCCCGTACTAGGTAAAAACTGCTAAGTTGATTAGAATACGGTTTTTGCTGAATGTTTGGTATGCATAATTTTAAGTCTACACCATATGTGTATTTGGGGGGCCTAATGTTTTCCAAGTTAAGTAATTAAACAATAAAAAAAACATTGAACGTTATTTGACTAAATTTTTAAATTTTGTTTACTACTCCTAACATTTTTGGTAGACCCACCAACCTCTAAAAAAAAGAAGATTGATAAAAAAGCAAAACCAGGATTGAAAAATATACAAAACCTTTTAAACTCCCCAATCCTTTGATTCTTACACGTTTCTGAAAGGTAGGGGGCAGTGGAAACTCGACAAGCCAACTCTCACTACTTAGATAAAACCGTTCCTTTACCACAGAACTGGGACCCGGTAACTGGGGTAGCTACATATCGTGGCCAGCCCCCAACTCCGGGCAGACGGGGGTTTTCAGACCACCAAGTCCAGCACTAAGCAACAGTTTACACACAGGATCACCCCAAACACAATACAGATCAACATTCTCCCCCACTTTAGAAAAGTCAAAATATCCAGTGGACTTCAATTCCACCATCCGAATTCCCCACTTAATGATGAAACTGAGAACAGTCTCTTTTACTAACATTAACTACTTTCCGGGGTGTAAGCAAGTGAAGCTGGGGTGTAAAAATATCAAGAAAGTACCTTTTGAAAAGTCCATTGAAAACACACTTTAACAACTTTCCGTGTTAATAAGTACATTGATGTATGAAATTCACTAACTTGTGCAAGCCTTTATTGTTCATCGTATTGAATTTTGAATTTCTCTCCAAATCTCTCCCCGGGAGCTAAAGTATTTTTAAGAGTACGGGCCTGGGAAACTTCTACCTGACCACTTTGAGTTTCTGACATCTGGGAAAAAATGTAATTTCCCTTTGATACAGTCCCGGGAAAGTTACTCCTTCCATCACTAAAAAGAGAGGGGGGGAGGGAAATTTTAACAAATTCTCATAGAAAAAAATTTTTCCAAGTCCTTCCCCTAGAGACCCACCGCCCCCCCCCAACTCTCTCACTAGCACCACCACCATTTTTTTGTTTGCAGGGAAATAAGATACTTGTTGATTTCGGACTCCCCCTTCGCTCCTTTTTGTTGTGAGCAGACCACAAATTTGGCTTTTGAATGTTGACAAACTGGTTTTGCTGATGACCATCGTCGAATTTCGGCAATGGCATGCATAATCTCTTTTGTTGCGATGGTCACAACATTGTTGTCATCCTTGCCCTCCAGCCCACCTGCCCTGTCTGTTGGCATATAATTTTCTCGGGATTTTTTTTCGAACATGCGCACTTCTGGGTGGACAGTTGCCCACTCGTTTCCCTGACGGTCCCAGTTCCCACAAACCATCACACGACCATCATGGGGGCAGAAATTTTAAAAAAAATTGTCAATGTCACGGGGTAGATGCTTGAGAACCGACATCACATCCATGAACACTGTCCCCCAAAGACCCAAAGGTCTAATTCTGTCCCATGAGCACCAGTATATTTTTCAAATTGAACAATTACCTTTCCCCAATCAGCGAGAGTTCACAGTCCTTTCTTCACACGCACCCTGAAACGGCACAGAGGGATTTTTTTTTTTCTGTTAAAAAGTTGCTGGCAACTTTCCTGCCATAAAAACATTACTTATTTTTCCCCATTAATGAACTATCTAATAATGAATATCAATAATAATGCTTTAGAAATCAAATGACATTGTTTGGGGTTTTTCTTTTTCTGGGCTTTGTGGCCATTGTTGCAGTTGCTCAAAAATGACTCCACTGCCAAATGCAATTCGGCTGGAAGAAAAAAAAACACTTGAAAAAGGGGTGGTACTCTATAAATGTCTTAAAACCAAAACCGAGCATTTCCCAATTTGAAATCAAAACATTGCGAGGAAGCACGTATAAAGCTAATGCAAAAAAGGGTTTTAAAAGTTGCTACTCAGCAACAATTGTGGTTTCTTTGCACTAATTTTTATGGCGCTAAAAATTTAGTGTACCCCCCCCCTTGACATAAAGGCTTAGAAGGCCTGCCCCAATAAAAATTGCATCTGAACTCCCTTTAAAGCGTTCTCTCTCTCTCCTCTCCTCCTCTCTCTTCCTTTTCCCTCTCTCTCTCTCCCCTTCTCTCTCCCCTCTTCTCTCTCCTCTCCCTTCTTTTCTGCTTCGTATGTACCCTTTCTAGTCTTGGGCATTAAATCAAAAAAAATAAGGGGGGGAGGGGGGGTTTTAAGATGGCATCTCCTCTCTCTCCCAACTCCCCTCTCTCTCTCTCTCCTCTCTCTCTCCTCCCCTGCCCAAACCACGCCACACACACAAACACGCACCACCACCACACACAACAAACCCAACACACAAACACAACACACCACCACACACACACACACACACCCCACCCCCACGCACTCACCACGCCGCCCCACACACACACAACACACACACACAACACACACACACCACACACACCACACACAACCGCAAACACCACACACACACACAACACCCCCCACACCCCACACACACACACACACAACACACACACACCACACACACACACCACAACACAACCACACACACACACAAACACAACACCCCACAACACAAACACACACCACACATTGTGATTTATTTTTTATTATTATTGATTTTATGAACGCATTGTTTGCTATTTAACAACCACTGTTTAATTGTTATTCTGTTCATGCATTTAACACGCCCCATGAAACGTTGTCATTTTTGTGATGTTATTGTGCTTTTTTTGTTGTCTGACAAAACCCCCTTAGATTTAATGTCAATATGGGTGTCAGGGAGGTATACCTTTAGCAGGGGGGCTTGCCATGTCCTTTTCTGGGGCACTCTCTGCCACGGGTCCTCACCTGTCACTCACTCACACCTTGGCCCTAGAAGCTGTCGCAGCAACAGCGCCACTCCCCGGGCAACGGCTTTGGCGGGCCCGGGCTAAACCAGGTGTGGTACCGTGGGGCTGAAACCCTCGGTGAGTTAGGCTCGGGCTGTGCCCAGCCCTTTCTCATGTGAAGACTGACCCCGTGGGAACGAGCGAAAGAGATCATCGGGGATCCAACGGTTGTGAAGGCGGGGGAGCAAGTGTTTGGGCGCTACAGCATGGACTGACACCCTGAAAGTCCTGGTCCCACTGCAGCCTGGCAGTCCCCCCCGCTAAAAGGTTTTTTCCGTGCCACTGGATCAAGCTCCCCAGGGCCCAGAAGTGGGTTACCCCCTGCAACGTTTCCCACTAAAAAACCTTTACGCACAGGCCGTTTGCAACTCATCACCGACACCATCATTGAGAGAAAAAGGAATGAAATCCCCCCCTCTCTCCTCTCTCTCTCCTCCTCTCTCTTCTTCTCCTCTCTCTACCCCCTCTCTCTTCTCTCCCTCTCTCTCTCTCTCTCTTTCCCCTTTAAGGCTGATTTTTGAACACTAACGTTTTATGAATATTTATGCGACAGTTTCTCTTCTAAAAAATCAGGTGAACGTTTTATTTTTTTGGTTCCCGGAACTAGATTAACACACACTAGTCTGACCGAATTGAAATTACCTGTTATAAATTAGTTCGAAAAAGCCCTTCCGGGAGAGAAACGGTTTGGGTTTTTATGTTTTACCAAACATTTAAATGTGATCGACCGCTTCGCTCAAGAATTATCATATAATCACTATGGGTAGAAATTTCAGTTTAAAAACACCAAACTTTCCTCTTAGGGTTTTTTCTCAGAACCCCCCGCGGGAAAATGCTGACTGGGGGGGTAATCTTACCTATGAGGGGGAGGCGCCTTTCTCTCAAACGAAATTATTTTACTGGGGGATTCTAACATCACCTTTTTAATCAAACACACCTGGATTCAAACCTATGCTTTATTAATCTACTCAGTAAACGATAACCAACACAACACGCTACTTCCCAAACCTCTTTACCAGTTTTCACATCTTTTGTAAAATCATAACAAAATATGTTCACCAGTTTTTGATCAGTGAAACTCCCCTGTCTGTTTTACTGGCTATACTAGGCGCCAAATTCCCCCAAATCCACAATACATTCCCACAGAAACTTCTCACCATTGAAAAGATTTTTCCTACAGATCGAGAATTCCTCATTTCCTTTGTGTATCACTTTAAAAGAATCCTTTTGAAGCCTTAGAGGTTTGGTAAAAACAGTTCCTCAAGTTACAAATAATGCGCATTAAAACCATTTCTGTCAAAAGTACCCCCCTTAAAACTTTGGGTAACAAGGATACAGAAAAACCGTGAATTTAAGAGACCGCTTCTTTGGGATCAGGATCTTTTGTATATCTATTAGTCACTTTTTAATAATTTTAAAAAGACAGCCAAAAAAAATATTTTTAAAATCTTATTTATTCTAAACAGAAAATGATCATTTTGGAAACATCAATTAGCCATATAAAAATTTAAAGCTCGGGTTTTGTACCCCCAAAAAGTATGTCAGTTGAAAGTTAATACCATTCTGCAAAAAATGCCAATTTTATTTTTAAAAAAGAAAAAAGATCGTCACAAAACGTTTAGTGTTCTTCTAAATTTTTTCAGCCCCCAAAAATCAGAACATGTCAGATGTCCCGTTTTTTATGGTACTCGAGTATACCAACCTTTTTCACTTTTAAGCAAATTAGTTACTATACTGCCTTGAAGGAAATTTTACGGGGAAAATTCTCAAACGTCACCCATCAATTGCTGAAACCCTACTTATATATCAATCTCTCATTATAAAAATCTTTCCCCAAGGGTTTTTAAAATTTTCTAGAGTAATACCCACCACAAGACAGTGATCACACCGATCCTCAAACACAGGCCCATTTTTATTCTGTCTGGACATCAAATCATTGGGAAAAACATTAAATAAAAAAGCAGACACTCCTTCGTTAAACTCACCCAAAAACCCAAACTATTTTAGGGCACGGGAAGGCGCCAGTTATTTTTCCTTGGAAATTTATTATCTGAAATTATTTAGTCCTTTTGGATTTTTCCCAAAAACTGGCCCCCAGCACTTGTGTCTTAAAAGGTTATCTTTCATACTACTTTTCACAAGAAACTGTACTTTTTTTGCCTTTCATATTTCTTTTGCTTTTAGGTGGCACCTTTGGTTGATGTTTTAAAACCAATAAAAAAAAACACTACGGATTGCACACCACCTTTTTTCTGGATACATTCTTCTTAAAACCGAAAAAGCACAGGATCAAATTTCTACTTTTTGCGGGTTTCTGACGAAAACAATCGGTTCGAAATGTGGGACTGACCAGGATGCTCGTTATTTTCCTTGGAATTTTTTTAGTCTATTATATATATATATATATAAATATATAATATATTTAAAAAATAATATTATATAATATTATATATAAATATATTAATATTTATAGCTAAAGTGAAAGTTCACTAATGACCTACAAACACACTGGTCATAAAAGAAATAAAAAAAGTATGTGCCTTTTCCAAAAAAAAAAAAAAATTGTTTCAGGATTATTTTTATGATTTCCTCCCCATTTGGGGGATTGTCCCCCCCCCTTGGAGACTAACTTTCTGAAGGCTCTTTTGAAAACTTTTTTATTCCCCCTTCACACCTCTCCCGCACATACTTCAGTTTGAGCAAATTAACTACCGCTGCAATAGAAGCTTTTCTCCCTCATTTTTTTTCAATTAAGACATAAGAGCAAGCTTTGTTTACAATTGAATATTTATTTCAGTCACTCAACACCAAGCTGCTCTGAAGTTGCTGGGAAATTTTGCTCGGTTATTTATCTTGGGAAATTTTTTAGCTATTATTTATATATATATATAATATATTATATATATAATATATAATAATACATTATAAAAAAACAACTTATAATTTTAAAATGTGTGTATGTGTGTGAATATAATATTATAAATATATATTATAAAATATATATATAAAAATATATAATATATAATAGTTGTTATGTATATATAATAATTTATATTTTATATAAATTTTATGTTGATAGCTTGTGAAATGTTTATAATGGGACCACTTTGGTTGGTTGTTTTTTTTGGGGGGGGTTTTTTAAAAAAAAAGGGGGGTTTTAAAAACACCCGCAAAAGGGAAATAGGGTTCTTATAATCCTTTTCTCTTTGTATCAAAAGAGGGATTAAGAAAAGATATCTAAATTTCCCTTTCTTTGAACAATCATTTTTTTAAGCTTCGGATGTCACAAATGATCGCAAACTTCTGTCCAATAGATTCACCACTTTCAAAATTTAAAAATTCTTTGACCAGCATGCCCTAATCTGTTGTTTTTTTTTTATTTAAATTTTTTCTTTGTACATTGACTTTATTTGAACAAACCTTCACATTGTGAGATCGGCCAATTTTAACACATTAAAACCCCTTTTACTTCCTAACAGGGTGTTAAAATTTCACAGGACCTCTCTCTCTTTTCCTCCCTCTCTCTCCCCCCTCTCTCTTTCCCCTTCCCTCTCCCCTCTCTCCCTCCCCCTCCTCTCTCTCTCTCTCTCTCTCTCAAACCCCCACACACACAAACACACCCCACCACACACACCACACCCCCACCCACACACACACACACACACACACACCCGCGTGCACGCGCACGCAAGCGCAAGCAGAGAATGTAAATATCTATGCAAAACCCCCATCTATTTTTTCAAAAAAAAAACCCCCATTTTCACATACAAACACGTCCTCTCATGCACTTTTGGCCAAAATTTAAAACTTTTTCTAAACAATAACACGCAAAAAATGCAAAAATCGACGTAATCGTTATTTTTTAAAAGGGGGGTTCGTGCAAGATAAATTTGGACGGAACAAAACATAATTTCATTTTCCCCCAGGGGCAAAAATTAAGGTTTTACAGTACGCTTCTACTTTTTAGCACCATCAATAAAACGGGCAAAAACTGGGTCTCCATTTTGGGGTTTGGTATTTTTACATCTAATAATTTATAGGCCCTTAATTAATTCTTTAAATTCACTGTTTTTTTTTTCCCCTGAGATTTAAACGATAATGCAAAACCCCGCCCTAGTTAAAGGGAAAACCTTTTAAAATTTTAAAGGATGCCACAAACAAATTAGCATCTTTTTAACTGTTTGTAAAAGACAACAAC
>JAFLJL010003965.1:0-18232 GCA_018398815.1 Conus ventricosus | reverse complement strand
TGATCCTACTGCCTGTCGCGAGAACAGAGTCGCCAGTGACGCTGTCGGAATACAGAGGCACGTGCGCTGGACAAGCGGCCCACGCCAACTACCAGTTCACCAGTGAAGGCAGCTACGATGCGGACTACGTGTGGAGGCTGCGGCCCCAGCTGACCAAGGCCCCCCGGTCCATCTGCGGCCCGCTCGGCTTTCGCCGGTGAGGTGGGCTGGCACGCCCTGGTAGCCTGCCGGGACCCCGACCCCCCTCGCTCTGGACATCAGATCCTAGTGGGTCCCTTGTGCTGAGTTTGCTTAGGGTTGGGAAGAAGCAAGCAAGCAAAGCAGCTCACAGACACTGGTTTATGTTTGTGTTTGTGGGTCTTCCGACCTCCAGTTTCCCCCCAATATTTTACGTGGGGCCTCATCCTCATTTTTTCCCCTCAAACCGACTCGCACTCGCCATGCATTGTGTGTGTGTGTGTGTGTGTTGTGTGTGTGTGTGTTCAACAGATGGACATTGGTTGCTGGTTTTTGTGTTGTAACTTTTGATACAAAGCGTCTGGGATTATTCATGTTGTAATGTACGGTTGCACCGACACTTTCATTCATAATTGGATGCAATGCACACACGCGCTTCTCCCCCTCTCCCCTCCCCCAACCCCTGTGACTACTCTCCCTCTGAGTCTGTGCCTGTGCGCGTGCGTTGTGAACACACACACTATACTGACGTGCATGCACACACACACAACACACATAGACCTGTAAAATGTTTTACCCAGAAATACAGCCTTTACCGCGAGGGAAAAATCAATGGAGACAGACAGACGGAGAGTGTCAGGAAGCCTGGCAAACAAAGCTTTCAAACATTCCTAAAATCTTATTTCTATTTTACTCCCTTAGAGACGTTCTGACCTGAACCATCATTTGTTTTATTCCTCGTGTCCAAACTTAGCATGCTTTTATTTTTGTTTTGTCGTTGTGTGTTAGCTTCTGCCACATAATGGAAGAAATGGCTGTATAGAACAAAGCCATTTTAAGGTTTCTTTGTTCATCCATGTTGGCCCCCACAAATACAGACCATAATATTGACCTATCCGTTTACAGATGAGCGAATTCTGGCAACAGAGTGAAGATCGTGGATCACATCGCCATCAGGACGTCGGTTAAGGTGTTTACACCACCAACCAATACGTCATATTGTTGTTGATAAGCCTGACGCAGGGTCATAGTGTCTTGTAAGGTGTTTACAGCATCAACCAATACATCGTATTGTTGATAAGCCTGACACAGAGTAAACAGTGTCTGGTAAGGTGTTTACACCACCAACCAATACATCATATTGTTGATAAGCCTGACGCAGGTCATAGTGTGACGCAGGGTAATAGTGTGACGCAAGGTCAGTGTCTTGTAAGGCGTTTACAGCATCAACCAATACATCATATTGTTGATGAGCCTGACGTAGGGTCATAGTGTGACGCAGGGTAATTAGTGTCTGGTAAGGTGTTTTACACACCAACCAATACATCATATTGTTGATAAGCCTGACGCAGGGTAATAGTGTGACGCAGGGTGATAGTGTCTGGTAAGGTGTTTTACACCACCAACCAATACATCATATTGTTGATAAGCGTGACGCAGGGTCATAGTTGTGACGCAGGGTAATAGTGTGACGCAGGGTAATAGTGTCTGGTCAGGTGTTTACACCATCAACCAATACATCATATTGTTAATAAGCCTGACACAGGGTCATAGTGTGACGTAGGGCGATAGTGTTTACATGGACGCCCGTTGAAGTCAGCTGTGTACGGGCTTTTTTGTACAATTATTCAAATAAAGTACACCTGGATCAATCATGCTATGTCACATACAGTCAATTTTCAAATATGTTTTACAGTATCTATTTGAAGGCACTGTTGAAAACAATGTTTACAATTCAAATGTATAGAAAGCAATTAAAGACAATAAATACGGCAAGTATGATGAACTTTGCGTCTTTGAACTTGACAGAATCCAAGCATTGAGTGTTGAAATGACTGCAGGTACCCTGCCCAAAGGAGGGGTGTGGACTGAGTGTTGAAATGACTGCAGGTACCCTGCCCAAAGGAGGGTGTGACCGAGTGTTTGAAATGACTGCAGGTACCCTGCCCAAAGGAGGGGTGTGACTGAGTGTTGAAATGACTGCAGGTACCCTGGCCCTAAGGAGGGGTGTGTACTGAGTGTTGAAATGACTGCAGGTACCCTGGCCCTAAGGAGGGGTGTGACTGAGTGTTGAAATGTGACTGCAGGTACCCTGGCCCTAAGGAGGGTGTGACAGTGTTGAAATGACTGCAGGTACCCAGGCCTAAGGAGGGGTGTGACTGAGTGTTGAAATGACTGCAGGTTACCCTGGCCTAAGGAGGGGTGTGACTGAGTGTTGAAATGACTGCAGGTACCCTGGCCCTAAGGAGGGGTGTGACTGAGTGTTGAAATGACTGCAGGTACCCTGGCCCTAAGGAGGGGTGTGACCGAGTGTGAAATGACTGCAGGTACCCTGGCCCTAAGGAGGGGTGTGACCGAGTGTTGAAATGACTGCAGGTACCCAGGCCCTAAGGAGGGGTGTGACTGAGTGTTGAAATGACTGCAGGTACCCAGGCCCTAAGGAGGGGTGTGACTGAGTGTTGAAATGACTGCAGGTACCCTGGCCCTAAGGAGGGGTGTGACTGAGTGTTGAAATGACTGCAGGTACCCTGGCCCTAAGGAGGGGTGTGAACTTAGTGTTGAAATGACTGCAGGTACCCAGCCCTAACGAGGGGTGTGACTGAGTGTTGAAATGACTGCATGTACCCTGGCCCTAAGGAGGGGTGTGACTGAGTGTTGAAATGACTGCAGTACCCAGGCCCTAACGAGGTGGGGCAGCCAGAGCAGAGCTACTACTTTGAACGTTTCCCGCCACTGGCAAACCTCAGCGCCGTTCACGGTCTGCCTTCCACCCTCGCTCCAACAGGAGTTCAGAGGTCACGTCAGAGCCATCATCAGTATTACCCAAGGAGCGTGTGGTCGACGTCAACATTGTGAGTGTGGAGCCCAGCGAAGAGAGTGGAGGACATAACGAGAAAGGTATTGAAAGCGAGTGCGTGTGTGTGTGTGCGATTTCAGCAGCCACAAGAATGACAGAAGTCTGCAATGGCAGGACAGTGACTAGAGATTTTTCTGGTTATTGTTCTTCCCAAAGCATGACACGGTTGATGATTGCTGTGTACAGATCTTTGTTGGAAGTCGTTATTTCTTCATGGAGATTGAACTGTTTGGAGAATGTGTGTTTTGGGACACTTGTTTGATTTCCAGTTTCTTACTTTAGGCCAGAGGACTTTCCAACAGCAGGTTTACATGTTCGCACTTTAGCGCACCATGTCTGAGAACCTGTCAGTGTAGGATCACTGCAAATATGGCTGTCTAGGAATATTGAAAGCTTACCTCTCTGCCTCCAAAATGCCCAGACTAAAAGTGTATGAATGAGGTTCGACAGTCGCCAGCAAAAACACAATGTCCACTAACCACTTTCTTCTGTCTCAGTGTCTACGCCATGAATTGCATGATCCTTACGCCCTCATGTGGCCTCCTGTCCACAGCCACACCTGGCTTGTCCTGTCACGCCTCCAGCACCAGCAATTCACTGGGAGAGTTGATTGCAAGGTCGTCATGAGATACCCACCAAAGGAGACACTGCACTGCTGCCAAGTTGCTTCAGTGATGTTCAGTGGCACAGTGTGTCTGATCCAACATACACTGGGCATTACCAGCTAATCCCTGCATGACAGTGTGCTTGGTCACTGAACTAGCGTGGTAAAGCGTCGTCCTCTTGAGGGCGCCGCCATTGTTTCCATGAAGGAAGGGCTACAGAATGGGAGACTTGTTTCTCACACTGATGCCGAGCAATGAGGATGAAGAAGATCATGCTACGGAGTTCCATTCGAGTCTCAGACTGAAGACAGGGCAGTACTCTATGCCTTCTTTCACAATAGTTGATATATCCAGCGTCAACCAGGCGCCCCAAATACAGACATCTGCAGTGTTTGGTCAAGAAAAATTGAACAGGGTGAAAAAAGGCATTGGAAAAAAAAAAGGATAATTAAAAAGATGCCGCTAATGTTTATGTTAGACTAGTTCAGAGGAGTTTGAGGTCGTAGTCTGATAAAGAGCTGTGGTTGGTGAATTAAGTTAGCAAGTAAATTCTGAAGATTTGCCTCATTTTTTTTTTACTACAGACTTGATTTGCTGTAGTTTTGGGACAGTGTTCTTATATCATCTGTTTAACAGAGGTTTCATTACCTGTATGGAGGTCTGGGGGTGCCGGGGTCTGTGCCAAAATTTAACAGTATTCCTACCTTTCAGAAGTTCTATTCAAATGATTTTTTTTGTCAGTTGTTCACTGTTTTTCTTTTAAGCCATTTGGCCTATTCAGCTTTGTTCTGGAAAGTCATCACACTTTTTTCCTGTTGAAATTTCGTGTCTGTTTTTAATAAAATTGTAATTTGGTGATTTTGGACATCAAAATGTCCACAATGAACACTACCTCCATTTTCTGCCGAGTCTGTTCAGCATTCTTTATAACACCATTATCATCCTTTTAATTTTTCTCAAATGATTTCTTTCCCTTTTTTTTTTCACAAGTGGTTGTAAAAAATAAATGGAAATGCCATCAACACTGTTCGTTTGATCCCCTTTGGGTGTCAATCATCGAGTTATTTTCATAAATTTTTGTAAATAGTGTAGACAGGTTTTCTTTGTTTTTTCTTTCATTTTTCTGGGTGATCACTGTTCCGTTTGTGTGACAGCTCAGGAAACACTATTTTGGGGCTGGGTACAACAAACAGACTGTGGACTCCACACACGAAGAAAACCTTTGTTGGTTAACATGCTTATTCCTTTTACATTTTTCCCCTTCTAGATGAGAAGAAAAAGCCACAATGGTCGCTACTGAAGTCCCGAAAAGAGTTGCCGTTCTGAAAGACGGTTACCAGAAGGCAGCAGCAGCAGCAGCTCCCACCACCTACAACACGTCTGCCAACACCATCATCCTCTCACCAGCCGTTGTAAACTGACCGCAGTGACAGTCCATGTTCTTCTTCCATCAAGATCGCACCTTTTTTTGGAAGACCTAAGCAAAAGTGTGCGTGGTGGTTGGGAAAATGGTTTAAATCAGGGTATTGTGTGATCATCATCTCAATGTTCGTATGTGACAAGTTGAAGTAAGTCATGAAATCAGCAGTCGACATTCCGTACCAAACCAACATTGTGTGGAACTTTTCAGGCAATGCATGAATTGCAGAAAAAAACAAATTTAGGTTAGGTTTGGATTCAAAGTGAGTGTCCTTTGTCATGTGGTTTGGGATGATCACAGTATTTTTTTTTGACATGGACTTTTTACCCTCAAAGCCAGCCCACCCCCAACACCCTTGTCGGGGCTGTCCAGTTGTGGGGGGGAAAGGCCCCTGAACTTGTTTAGGGAAAAAAGCCATGTTATGTGATAGGTTTGGACAAGGTGGTGGGACAGGGGTCTTGCTCACCTTTTCATTACCTTTTTCTACATACTCTTTTTTTGTCAATGCTTAAAATATTTGAAAAATTTTTACATGTTCCATCTTAATTTTTTCACTACCAAGTTTCCAGTGAAAAAAACATGCCATGTCTTTATATTTCATAATGACAAGATTTTCACATACCCAGTTTCCATTGAACATCATGCCATGTCTTTATATTCATAGTGACATTGATTGTCAAGTCTGTCAGCACAGATAGTTACAGGTAATTTTTTCAGTCCAGCCATTGAAAAAATCACCCTCATTTTTTTAGGCATTTCCAAGCATGGCTGAAATTATGTAAAACATGCATGGACTGATGAATTACGGAGTATTGCCTGAAATTGTTACGCAAAACCGGCTCACACTCCTGGTGTAACATTTGTTTTCTGGGAGTGGAGAAGAACAAAATGCTCTTGGAGTACAAACTTTTTTCGGAGTGGGAGGACACATTCTTTGTGAACAAAGCTTTTTCTGGATATCCAAACCTTTTTTGGAGCAAAGACAGCAGTGTATCTCTTGACATGTTACACAAGGCAAAGGGTGTCGCTCAAGCACTTGCTGTTTGTGCCGTATTTGAATTGGCAGGTGTGGGCCAATGTGGTTAGCAGGCAATGAAGGAAGTGTTCATCTAGTTTGGAGTTCAGCATGCTCAACTTTTAGGAGAAACTCGCAGAGCAAAGGTGGTCATTCAATCAGTGCAGAGGTCAAGGTCATTTTGTTCCGCAACAGGTCATCTTCTCTAAATACATCTTTCTCTCTGGCAGACATGCCTACCCCAAAAACTTACTATCAGGACAGATGTTAAAAAATCAGGAACAAATTGAAAATTTTAAAAATTTTCAGGAACACCAAAACCCTTCCTTTTGTGGGGCACAACCGCGCGTGTGAGGTTCACACCAAAACACATTCACACACACAAAACACCATACCCAAATTTTGCAAAACCCCTCTTTCAGGCAGAAAAAACAACTTACCTTTATTTAGGCTACACTATGTTTCATTGCATGTCATGCATGGTTTTCACTGTGCAGACTTCAGAGACCTGTAGTAGGGACTCTTCAGGTCGCATAGTCCCCCAGGTCTTCTATTGTTTTCGCCGCTATTTCTTTTATAAATGGGTGTCCCCTTTCTCCTGCCACACTGAAACTTCCCTTTTCCACATCAGAGAATCAGTTTGAACGCTTTTGTAAAAGTAAACCAAAACGGGGAAAGGCAGATTCAGTTCAGCAACAAGGTCGACGAGCATAAAATTCGGCACGAAACACTTCATCTGTTGATTCTGCTTTGCTGGTCGACGAACTGGTTGAAAAATCCAGAAATCTTGCGAGTGTGACCACAAGATATCTCAAAGTCCTTGTGTTTTTTGGATTCGACATGTCGACGACAGTCATCTTGGCCGCCATGCGGCGAGGAGGAACTCGCACTGGCAAACCGTGCACCAGCAAAAGTTTTCCCCTTTCCGTCTTCTTGTAAACATGACCACCTCTCCACTGTATTGTTTACGAAAGGTTTGCCGACGGCGATCTTGTTTTTTTCGCGGCTGGGCCGCTGGGGTCCATTTTGAGGTTCAAACATCATCTGTCCGCACACTCGCTTCGCAGTTTTTCATGCAGCCATGTTTGATAGTCGAGCGCGCTTTGTCTGAATCTCGGCTTCCGTTTTGGGACGTTTCGTCGACGGATATGGCAGTGTGAGCATGCGCACTGCGCTTCAATTCAATCGTCCTAACCGTCATCCGGTTTGTCCCTCCCGTGAAAAATTGTCCACTCGTTTGTTTCGTTTTTTTTTTTTTTTTTTTTTTTTTTTTTTTTTTTTTTCCCCCTGACCGTAACGTCCGGAACAAACCTCGATTTTTATGTTTTTCCGTAACAAATACGGCTATTCCGGTACGGTAAGCATGTCTGCTCTGGGTTTGCGGTTACTTTTCAAAACAGTTGCCTCAAAATCAAGTTTGTTCTTTCTTTCGTATTCTGTGTCAAACCTGATCTTGTCTCATACACTTCAGTGAAGTCAGAATGCCTCAGTATGCGTTGTATAAACAAAATGGAGCGAACCGCCAAAGGACAAATGGTTCAGCTTCCAAATGCGTTGTTAAAACAACATGGAGCGACCGCCAAAGTGACAAATGCGTTCAGCTTCCAAATGCGTTTTTATAAAACAACATGGAGCGAACCGCCAAAGTGACAAATGCGTTCAGCTTCCAAATGCGTTGTATAAACAACATGGAGCGAACCGCCAAAGTGACAAATGCGTTGTATAAACAACATGGAGCGAACCGCCAAAGTGACAAATGCGTTCAGCTTCCAAGCCACGTGACCATCCTGTTTGCATACTGGTTTTCTGAAAATTCGCCCGGCAGTGCAAAATAAATCCTGTCCTTGCACTTGAGAGAGATTCTAGTCGCAAAGGGTGGACAGTACAGACTATTTTGAAGCTGAATGGAAGACTGTGTTTTTCATGTGCAGAACTCCTCTGTGTACATTTTGTTTCGGGAGCAAAGAGGAAGACACAGGAGTTAAGAGAATGATCATTTCTCTTAGTTGACTTTTTTCCTCATGGGCCAAGAGGAAGACGCAGGAGTTGAGAGTTTGCTAATTTCTCTTGGTTTACTTTTTTTTCTCAGGAGCTAGGAGGAAGACACAGGAGTGAAGGAGTATGATATTTCTCTTAGTTTAGTAGTTTTTTTTCCTAATGGACTAAGAGGAAAACACTGAAGTAACAGAATGCACATTTCTCTTTTGTGTTCATTTTCATTTCGGGAGCCAAGAGAAAGATGCATTCTCCTATTGCAAAAAAAATTTCCGAGGAGAAAAGTAGACCTGTTCATCTTAGTGCAGAGACCTTTTGGGAGGGACAGTGCAAGTAGTTTTGGGTGAAAAGAAGTGGTGTCGTCTACCAGCGTGGCAAGTGGTTAGCGTCGCATACTTCTGGCTGGGAGGTCGTGGGTTCATTTTCCATCAGAGGCCATGTGGGGTTTTACTGCCCAGACTGGCTCCTACCCAGAGTCGTGTTTGCTACGGGCTCAGTTGGGAGGACTGGGACCACACAGTTCAGTTTCATCCACTAAATGGATGCATCTCTGACAGTGTTGCTCTAATTTCCTGACCAAGACTGCAGGTGTCTGTATCTCTCGGGCCTGGTTGGCTGGGATATATTATGAAAGGAAGGGTAGAGTACAGCCCTGTCATGACATCTCAGACGGATAGAAATCGGAAGCTTCATCCATCCTCATTCTCATCAGTCAGCATTGCAAAAGAAAAGAAAAAAAAGTCTCAAATCCTGTAGCCCTTCCCTCAGGTTGAGATCCTCTCCACATCTACGGCCTTGGTTTGATTGCACCAAGATCACCAGTATTGGCAAATCATGGGGGGTTGTCATTAGACAGGTGGTGGCGACCTCTGGAGGGAGAGCTCCACTCACGCCAGCTCTGCGAATTTTTAAACAATTATTGTTGCCAAAAGGGGGCTTAGTAGTGGTGTCTGTATATGTTGGATCAGAACAGGCTCCACTGAACACCACGAAGTGACTCGGCTGCACCTCCAGTGAGTTGCCTCTTGATGCATTGACTGCATCCATGTGGTTTGCTGGTGCTGCAGCAGGCCGGGCTGTGGCTGTGGACAAGGGCTGGAATGAGCAGCGTGATGCAATGCCACTGAGCTGGCACAGAGGTGGGGACAGACCCCCCACCCTTCCCCCCCTCCTAAGAAACAAACATTTTCAGAAGATATGAACAAGGTATATTTTGCTCTGAATGATTCAAAGGTTAAAGCTACCAACCATCCATTTAATCTACTCTTTGTGACCTGAAAATTTAGTTGCTTGAGTTTTTACATATGCTGAAATGTGCAGTAGTTACAAAGTGATCATTCTTATTTTCTTTCTTTCTTTTTCATGTCATGATTTTGACCATGTCATTTCCTAACTGGATGTCATATTCATTGATACGCAAGTATGCTCAGTTTTCATGCAGTGTACCATTTAAAGCATGGACCATTGAATGTGAAGTATGAAGACCGTTGTAAGTTGACTTTCATGTGCAAAATGTTGTAACGTGTACCAATATAGGCTGCTGACATCTACACAAGGCACAACAATGAAAGAAACCCAATTGATGCCCATCCCATGTGCAGTGTATACTGTCACTGCAGGCTCCCAGGTGGGGCAGACCCCTTGTACATGTTTACTCCATCTTTTTTTTCTACTTTTTTTTTTTTCAACATGTTTCTTTGGCGAAGTGTAGATGTCTGGTGTTCAAGTTCGGTCGGTCTGGGCTTTTTCAGAATTTTTATCTGGGATAGCTAATTTTGAACAGAAAAGCTGTATGTATTTGTGTGTACACATTTTCTTTAAATTTGGGTTTTAGACATTTTTTACACCCAAATTTCTGATGACCCTAAAACGTGTAAGAAATGGTGCTGTGTCCTGCAGTTTTGTGTATTCAACATCGTCCCCTAGGTCAGCCATTAGTCGCAGAGCCAGAGGTACTGTCATGATCACAAAACTCATCCCCCTAGGTCAGCCATTAGTTGCAGTGCCAGAGGTACTGTCATACATCCCCCTAGGTCAGCCATTAGTTGCAGAGGTACTTGTCACGGACAAAAATGAAACAACCCAACTCGTGGAGTCGCCAGCCAATTTGTTCGGACATAAGCTCCAACTCAAACATTCTGGGCGCCACATAGACGGGCCCATGGTTCGGATCCAGCCAATTAAGCATAGGGGAGAGGCTCCACAAAGACGGTCTGTCCGGGTAGACGGACTAAGCAGCTTTGACCGACGCCTCGATGTCTGCCCGGACCGATCTCAGTGCCTGGGCCAGACTCATCTAGCCAATTTAGAGTGACCAGTGCCACGACTTAAGCCACACGGCGCCAGTTAAGTAGGAAAGGGGGGAAGGTAGTGCGTGGTGGGGGGTGAAATCTAGCTAATCAATTAAATGACCAATTGACCACCACAGAGAGTAAGGCGTGTAGGCGTGACTGTCATGATTTGAATATCCAATGGAATTAGGGGAGATAACTTCGGGTATCAGGGGTAAAAATACTGACCATGGTACTCGCCCTTTTTGGACAGATCAGAACGGAATAAGAAGGATGTGAAGTGAGAGAAACGGGAGAGAACGAGGGGGGAGAACGAACAGAGAGAGAGAGAGAGAGGTTCGGGGGTGGAAGCTCTGCAGGAGAGAGGGGCAGAGGAGAGAGTGAGGGGAGGGGGAGAAGAGAACCAAGTTGAGAGATTAGCATGAGTAGTCTGCAGAGGAGGACTAAAGAGAGATGGGAAGAGAGATTTTGCTAACTAATGAAGAGGGAAAAAGAAAGAAAAGAAAAAAAAAAAAGAAAAGAAAAGCACCATGTCCATTTGATAAGAGCAGACTGAAGAGAGAGGAGAGAGCGCAATGCGTTAATGCAGGAAAAAAGGGAAAGAACAGATCGATGTTGATAGTCATGTTCTATCTTCATGGGGTTCGACCCCTACTTGGCCAGCGCCACTTTCATCGACAGACCAACGCCAGTGCCAACAGGGCTCACTGACCCGGCGCCAGCAGACCAAGACCAGTGCCAGCAGTTGTGTCGTGCTTGTGAAAGTGACAGTGAAAAGAAAGAAAAAAAAAAGAAAAGAAAAGACAGTGATTGTGAATAGTTAAAACACTGGGCCCGGTAAGTAGAAATTCTATTATACCCGGGTTAGTTAATGATTTTTTTAGATAAATGATTTTGTGAGGTTCAGGAAAGAGAATGTTTTATTTTGTTTGATTCCATATGCATTAATGTTTCGTTCTTAAAAATGTGTTGTAAAGTTATAGACTTTACCCGTGGTTTGATGTGACGAATGCTGATATATGAATGAGATCGGTAAGCAAGCTGTGAGTGTTTTTGGGCTGGCGCTAGTCCTTCCTCCATCGACATCACCCGGGTTGACAATTTATTGGCGAGCTTGCCAGGATTTTTCTGGCCCATTTATTATAATTGTTCAACTTCTCAGAGAGGAAGCTGGGTGGGATTAAGTATTGTAATCCTAAGACAAGGGGTTGTCTTACTGTATGTTCCCAAGATAGTTAAATTTCTAGGCTTGGCTTGCTTCCAAGATAGTTAATACTAGGCTTGGCATTTCAGCCCCAGAGTACTTATTTCGCACAGATTGCCTATAATTCGCTTCATGTTGGGTCAGGCGCTGGGCGTCTTATAAAAACTAATTACGTTGTCCCAAGCTAATATTATCATTCATAGGATTGTGTATTACGTCACTCGTGTCGGTAACCCCCAGTTTGGCTGTCGTAGTAATAAAATCTTGTTCAAAAAAAAAAAAAAAGGAGATTAATGGCGGAAGAAAAGAACCCCCCTATTGAACAATTGTGAGCGTCGCTCGTGATTTAGGCTATTGGGAGAAGAGTTGCGAGCATTGTTGAAAACCAGCAAAAGATTGGAAGGGATGAACGCGCGGAAAGACGCCTTTGTTGCCGTAGAGATAGCATTAGCAGAGCGGGAAAAGGACTAAAGCTAGCGCAACGCAGGAAACGAGAGAATAAGGCAAGCGCAGGAAACAGAAAGAATGAAGCAGGAAACAGAAAGAATAAGGGAAGGTAGGAAACAGAAAGAATGAAGCGGGAAACAAAAAGGATTAAAGCTAGGGAAAACGCAGGAAAAGAAAGATGAAGGTTCAATTAGAGTTAGAAAAAGGGTGAGAATAAAAGGGAGACCCCCGAGGATGGGATTTCAGTCCAGTGACTCTGTGCGCAGCTTGCCCCCCGACCCAAGTTGCCAAAATTTCGGAAGGGGACCAAATTCGATTGGACGCATACATCGTCGTTTCGAAAGGGTTTTGCGACCAGTCAGGGTTGGCCTCCAGAAGAGTGGGCAGTCATTTTGTCGGCGTTACTGACGGGTAAGGCATTACAAATTTTCACTGCGTTACCAGCGGGAACAAAAAGTCTGATTTCGGCGCTGTGAAGGAATCGTTGATGAAGGATTTGACCTCACAGAGGAGGGGTTCAGGAAGAAATTTCGTTCAGCTAAATTACAAGAGGTGAAAACGTACACTCAGTTTGGGCACGTTTAGATCACTATTTTGATAAATGGCTGAGTTGAGTGGTACGAAAAAGGAGTTCACTGAATTTAAAGAGTAGTTATGAAGGAACAGATTTTGTCAGGTTGCGGCCCTGAGTTAACCATACATTTTAAAGGAGAGCAGCCAGAGGGCAGCAGGGGGGTTGTTGAAGTTCGCAGGGTGTATAGAGAGGCACGTTTGGGCACGAAGGTGCAGGAGAAACAGGTGCTAGGCACAGGTGAGAAGAGTGCAAGGAGACCAGGGGAGTTTTCTGCAAAGTCTGCAAACCAGTGGTGGGGCAGAAGGAAGGGCAAAGGGACATTAGGTGTTTCATTTGTCACAAGAAGGGACATGTGGTGGGGATTGTCGCTTGAGGTTCAGAAGGCAGCAGCCCTTTCAAGAGGGGATAAGGGTCGTCAAGGGAAACGACCTGCAGTGGAACCAAAAGGGATTCAGTCTGAAGAGGGTGGAGTGCAGCCTATGGCTAGCACTGGACAGCAGTCAGTGTCAGGGATGGAGGGCACTAGGTGAGTGGTTTGTTACCAGTGGAGAAGGGTGGATTGGCCAGCAGAGGGTTTGAAAGGGGGTTACGAGGGGCACTGGTTGTTCATGTGGTGTAGTACGAACAACGCTGGGGCGAGAAAGGGGATTTGCAGGGCAAATCCAGACCTGTACTCTAATCGATGGCACTGTGAGGGGGGTTTCCGTTGCTAAGATAGAAGTACGTACCCCTTATTCTCAGGCGAGTTGTCTGCGTTGGTGATGGAGAAACCCCTTCATGATTTGATCTATTGGAAATATTCCAGGTGCAAGGGATCCAGGGGATCCTGAGTTGTTGATGCTACAGGGGCATCAGTTCAAACACGGAGCAAGGAGGAGGAAAAGGGTGATAAACCGTTTTGTCGTTTCCAGCAAGGAAGTCAGGCATAGAGGGGTCGCCTGATGAGTTTTTGGGCAGCGCAGGAAACAAGACCCTTCGCTCGTGAAGTTTGGGAGTTGGCAAGAGGTGGAGGGGAAACTGGAGGTTAGAGGAGGTTTAGACAGAATTTCTTTGTGAAAGGCGGGGCTGTTGTACCGAGTGTTCACCAGGGGAAGACAGGTAAGGTGACCACTCCGTTAGAGGTACCAGCAGGTTATGTGACACTGTCATGTCAGGGGGTCCGAGTCGCTCATGGCGGGTCATCTCGGCACCAGCAAAACAGCTGACCGAATTTCGATGTTTTTCATTGGCCAGGAGCAATGGCAGACATCAAGCGTTTCTGCATGTCATGTGAGTGTGTCAAAGGTCAGCCACAAGAGGGTAAAAGAGGAAGGGCACCTCTTAAACAAGCCCCCTTTAATTGACCCCCATTCAGGAGGGTGGCTGTTGATCTGATTGGCCCAATCGCGCCCTTTTCCCAAAGGTGGGCACAGGTATGTGTTGACGCTCGTGGACTACGCGACCAGATACCCAGAAGCAGTTGCATTGAAAGGCGTAGATACGCAACAGGTCGCTAAAAGGGCTGGTAGACATCTTTTCTCGCGTGGGTGGTGCCAGCACAAATTCTCAGTGACAGGGGGTCACAGTTCACCTCAGGCGTGATGAGGGGGTCAACAGGCTGCTAGGGATAAACCAGCTGCTCCCACCCCATACCATCCACAATGCAATGGCTTGGTGGAAAGATTCAACGGTGTGTGAGGGCATCTTAAAGAAGCTCTGTGAGGAAAGGCCAGCAGATTGGGACCGCTACATTCCAGCGGCACTGTTTGCCTACAGGGAAGCCCCTCAGGAAAGCACAGGCTTTCGCCATTTGAGCTGCTGTATGGCGGACAGTTCGGGGACCAGTGTGCATTCTCAAAGAGCTGTGGTCCGGAGAACAGGAGTCGGAAGAGGTCAAAACCACTTATCAGTATGTGGTGGACCTACGCAATAGGCTCGAGGAGACATGTAAGGTCGCAAGGGAGAGTTTGAGCAGAGGCTAGGGTCGTCCAGAAGAAGCAGTATGACAGGAAGGTGAGGAAGCAATTCCTCAAGGTGGGAGATCAAGTCCTGTTACTGCTTCCCACGGATCACAACAAGCTGCTGATGCATTGGAAGGGACCATTCACCATCATTGAAAAGGTAGATCAGGACTACCGAATCGATGTGAATGGGAAATCAAAACTTTTCCATGCAAATTTGCTCCGCAATACATTCAGCGTGAGACCCAGCACATAGGCGCAGCAGCAATCATTGATGGAGGTGAAGGA
Organism: Conus ventricosus; assembly: GCA_018398815.1. Classification (NCBI taxonomy): domain Eukaryota; kingdom Metazoa; phylum Mollusca; class Gastropoda; order Neogastropoda; family Conidae; genus Conus; species Conus ventricosus. The sequence continues at coordinate 3,419 of JAFLJL010003965.1, read as the reverse complement.
GACCCAGCAGAAGAAGGGAGATTTTGTTGCCTGAGTTTCCAGGAGAAGAGTCATACAGGGATGTGTCATGTATGAAGGGCTAGACGTAGGAGACAGGAGGAAGTTAGGGGGCTCCTAGAACAGTATAGGGCGTCCCTGACTGATAAACCAGGCAGGACAACTCTAGAGACATGTACGGTGGAGTTAACATCGCAAAAACCCGTACATGTGAAAGCCTACCCGATCCCATATGCCACCAAGCAAGTGATCGAGGAGGAGGCAGAAAAGATGTTGGACCTTGGGGTGATTGAACCGTCCAAATCATCTTTATAGTGCACCCGTCGTCTTAGTGAGGAAAAGTCAGGTGAGCATCGATTCTGTGTCGACTATAGACGTCTGAACAGTGTCACCAAGGTCGATGCAGAGGTCATACCGAACATGGAAGACCTGTTCGCTCAGATCGCACACAAGCAAGAGCCAGTATTTCACCAGGATAGATCTGAGCAAGGGTTACTGGCAAATAGCCTTGAGTGAGGACTCAAAGGAAGTCACAGCATTCTCCACTCCTATGGGGCTATACCAGTGGCGAGTACTTCCTTTTGGTATGGTCAACGCGCCTGCAGTCTTCTCTCGGATGATGAGGAAGTTATTGACGGGATTGGAAGGCGTTGTGAATTTCATGGATGACATTCTGATAGCATCCGAGACATGGAGGAGCATATGAGGCAGCTAGGAGCAGTTTTAGAGAGGTTGAGACAAGCCAATCTCACAGCCAGACCAACAAAGTGCCAGGTTGGTTTTCCAAGCCTGGAGTTCCTAGGTTTTGTTGTCGGAGGCGACACAAAGCAGCCAGAAAGGGGAAAGGTGGAGAAGATGATGAATCAGAGAGACCAAAGACCAAAACAGAAGTCAGGAGTCTGCTAGGTTTTATTGGGTTCTATGGGAGTTTGTTCCAAATTTCGCAGCAATCACGAGTCCTCTCAGTGATTTGGTCAAGGCAGGGAAACCAGCAGTGGTCGAGTGGTCAGACGCTGCAGAGCAAGCACTGCAGACAGTGTTGGAAAGACTAGGTTCCCGTCCCATCTTGAAGCTACCAGATATGTCCAAACCATTTTTGTTGCGGACGATGCATCAGGTGGTGGGATAGGTGCAGTATTGTTGCAGGAGCACGAAGGGGTCGAGTTTCCTGTGAGGTATGCTAGCAGGAAGTTGACAAGTGTGAAGAAGGGTACGCAACGGTGGAGAAGAGGAGTGTTTAGCTGTCGTGTGGGCCGTGCAGAAGTTCCACAAATACTTGTATGGGAAAGAGTTCGTGATAGAGACGGATCATCAACCACTCAAATTCCTGCAGGAGGCGCAGTTGAAAAACAGCAGAGTGCTGCGTTGGGCAATGGCACTGCAGCCCTACAGGTATCGAGTGCAGTACATCCCAGGTCGACAGAATGTCGGAGCTGACTATTTAAGTCGTGTAGTCTAGCAAGCTGCAACTCAGAGGAAGTCAGTCATATCCGGGGTGCTTTGTTGATAGTATTTTGTTGATTACAGTTATGTTGATTGGATATGGGTTCATTCCCAGTTGGCTATGGTTCATATTTTTTTTTGTGTGAGACTTGTTCATATTTTCTTTGTGAGACTTGTTCATGTGGATGTAGTTATGCTTGGAGCATACAGTCGCTTGTGTAGTGATGCATTATTGCAATAAGTGAGGATGGAGATTCCTCAGTGAAGTGTCATGGATCGTGATCATATTATATTGTGCTTTTCATAAAAATTGTGAAGAGAAGATTTGGCAAATCCGCAGGTAGGGGAATCGCATAGTGGCACAGAGGTCGTTATAAAATGAATTGAAATAACGCAAGGCGCATTTCAATGATAACTCATTGGAGTGGTATTCATAATGATGTATTTTTAATTTTAAACTTTGGGTTTGTTAAAGTATTTTTTTAAAAACTTTGCACGTGTAGCTGTGTGTCAGCAAATTGGGTTTGTTGTTTTTTTTTTTTTGTACCGTGTTTGAGACAATGCGGAGCAGGGTCTTTTGCAAGGGGGAAATTGTCAGGGAAACAAAAATGAAACAACCCAACTAGTGGGGGTCGCCAGCCAATTTGTTCGGACATAAGCTCCAACTCAAAACATTCTTGGGGGGGCCCACATAGACGGGGCCCATGGTTCGGATCCAACCAATTAAGCATAGGGGAGAGGCTCCACAAAGACGGTCCCGTCCGGCTAGACGGAATAAGCAGCTTTGACCGAGCCTCGATGTCTGCCCGGACCGATCTCAGTGCCTGGGCAGACTCATCTAGCCAATTTAGAGTGACCAGTGCCTCGACTTAAGCCCCACGGCGCCAGTTAAGTAGGAAGGGGGGAAGGTATGTGCGTGGTGGGGGGTGAATATTTTAGCTAAATCAATTAAATGCAATTGACCACCACAGAGAGTAAGGCGTGTAGGCGGTGACTGTCAGTTTGAATATCCAATGGAATTAGAGGGAGATAACTTCGGGTATCAGGGGTAAAAAATACTGACCAATGGTACTCGCCCTTTTGGACAGATCGAACGGAATAAGAAGGATGTGGAGTGAGAGACGGGGGGAGAACGAGGGTGGGGAACAACAGAGAGAGAGAGAGAGAGGTTCGGAGTGGGAAGCTCTGCAGGAGAGAGGGGCAGAGAGAGAGATGAGGGGGAGGAGGGGAAGAGAACCAAGTTTTAGAGATTAGTGAGATAGTCTGCAGAGGACTAAAGAGAGATGTGGAAAGAGAGAGTTTCTAACTAATGAAGGGAAAAGAAAGAAAAAGAAAAAAAAAGAAAAAGCAACTATGTCCATTTGATAAGAGCAGACTAGAAGAGAGAGAGAGAGAGCGCAATGCGTTAATGCAGGGGAAAAAAGAAAGAACAGATCGATGTTGATTAGTCGTGTTCTATCTTTACTGGGGTTCGACCTCATACTTGGCCAGCGCCACTTTCAACGACAGACCAACGCCAGTGCCAACCCGTCTCACCTGACCAGGCGCCAGCAGACCAAGACCAGTGCCAGCAGTTGTGTGTGCTTGTGAAAGTACAGTGAAAAAAAGAAAAAAAAAAAAGAAAAGAAAGACAGTGATTCGTGAATAGTTAAGATCACCTGGCCAGGTAAAGTAGAAATCTATTTTACCCGGGTTTGTTAATGATGTTTTAGATAAATGATTTGTGAGGTTCAGGAAAGAGAGAATGTTTGGCGTCATATACTGTACCATGTCAGACAATAGCATTCACGGCAGTTAGTCTGCTCTGCCAGGCCGAAGTTTTGTGGGGCTAATGATGTTTAAAACAAGCCCGGGTGCCCAACCCCCTTCCCCCCGTAGGGGAAGCCAGTGTAATCTCCCTACTTCATTTTTCTCCTCGGCCTGCGCCCCAAGCAAGTAAGTTTGTGCTCTTCTCGCCTTTCTTTCCTTTTTTTTGCCGT
>JAFLJL010003964.1:5000-18127 GCA_018398815.1 Conus ventricosus | reverse complement strand
CTAGGACAAGGCCTTGAACCTTCAAAAAAAAATTGTGAATGACAAGGCAGAGACTTTGTATTGAGCAAAATGTTTTCTGATGGACTACGGCACAGGCACCTCAAACTGGAACCTTGGGTTGGTGGTATGAGGAAACCACTGGGTGTCATTGATGCTCTGGGACTCAACAGTGTTTTGTCCATATGCAAGCACTCGTAGAACATTGACGAATACTTACAAGATAGTTACGGACAATTCAAACAAACAGTTTTACACAGCAGTGTAAAGGCATTGTTAAGCACTGCATAAAGTTACCTTTCAAACAAATTCTTGTGGTATGACACTTTATCTGCGCCGCCTCTCTCTCTCTCTCTCTCCTCTTTCTCTCCTCAACTCTCTCCTCTCTCTTCTCTCTCTCTCCTCTCTCTCTCTCTCTCTCTCCTCTCTTTTCTCTTGGGTCACACTGCATGGAGATTTCTTTCAAAGATACTCATATATGAATACTCTTGCTGATCTCCCCCTCTCTCTCTCACTTCTCTCTCCTCTCTCTCCCCTTCTCTCTCCCCTCTCCTAATATATATATATATATATATATATATTATATATATATTGTTAAAAGGTAAGGTTTAAAACTATCTACAGCGCTGTTTCATGCAGTGCAATCATCGGGATGTGGGGGGTCTGTGCTCCCGGGTGTTTTATAACGCTTGTGTTTGTCTGTAAATCACGTGCTGTCCTGTTTTTTCGTGTGTTTCTGGTTCTTGTTCACTGATAGAATTTCCACTTGTGCCTGCAGTTGTTAACCATTTCTATCCTAGTATTTAAAGTTGCCATTTGGGGTTTTGCATAGCATTATTTTTTAAAATCTTTGCTGGTTTTTACTACCATTGTCTTAATTGCTCCTCACGTTGAGCACTTTAAACCAAGGGTTTTTAAAAAGGACAAAATCAATTTTAAACAATCTACAAAAACATACCTTTCGCCAAACCTCAATGCTATATGAAAAGAATGATAGAACAGACAGAAAGGTTTATCAAAAACAGAGAGGAAAGCATTTTCTTTTTAAACCCTAATGCCAAGAGAGAAGATAAAAACACATATGACTTCAAAACATGGCGACCCACCAGCCATCGAAGACATGAAGACATTTGAGGATAAAATAAAAAGGGATGAAGCCAATATAGAGTTCAAAAATCAAACAATAAATTTTCCAAACATCGTTAAAAAATGAAACAAACAAATCCAAAATGACAAAAAGTATTTGTGAAAGCAGACAAAACCAGCAACTTCTACAAAATGGAAACTAAAGAGTACTCACAGCTTCTCGACAAAAACATCCAAAAAAATTACAAAAAAGCTGATAAAACTACATACGAGTACTTAGAAAAAAAGAAAAGGAGCTTGTGCACCAAATGGACTTAACGATAGAGTGGAGACAACAGCAGCAAGAGAAGCTTTCATAACACTTAAAGACCACAAACCCAACTTCCTGAAAAACCCCAACATGCAATTGATAAACCCATCCAAATCTGAATTAGGAAAAATCAGCAAAAAATCTTAGAAAAGCCATAAAAAACATAAGAAGAACACTGAACTCAACCTCGGGAAAAAACACATACGAACCATAAAAATGGTTCAAAAAACCAACAAGAAAGGGATAATACAGTTTTTATAACATTTGATTATGAACTTCTACACATCTATAGATGAAATCTGCTCACCAAAGCTATAAAATTTGCCAGCAAAATACACTGAAATACAGGTCAGAAATGGAAATCTTTTTCCCCATACAAAGAAAACTCTACTACACAGCAAAAATGAAATCTGGACCAAGAGCGCAAACAAGAATTCAACTTTTGATGTCACAATGGGATCGTATGATGGGCCGAAACTTGCGAACTTGTTGGACTATTCATACTATCTAACATTCAAAAAACACTTGGAAAACAAGTCGGACTGTACAGGGATGACGGCCTCGCTGCGCTAAAACGACACCCTAGAAACATTGAAAATAAGAAAAAAGAACTGTGTAAAATTTCCAAAACCAAAATCTAAAAATCACTATAGAACAAATAAAAAGATAGTGAACTACCTAGATATAACGTTTGACCTCAACCACACATAATAAACCATACAAAAAACCAAATATACACCTGTCTATGTAAATATAAAAAGGGTAACCCTCCACCTTCCATACTAAAAACAATACCCAGAGCATAAATAAAAAATTATCTAACCTGTCATGCAATGAAACAGCATTCAAAAACGCTGCAGCTGAATATCAAGAACGTTACACAAAAGTGCTACAACTACAAACACAATATGACCCAGATAATGACATGAGCAGACACAAGAAGAACAGAAAAGAAAGATCATATGGTACAACCCCCCATATGACGGAAGAGTGAAAACAAATATAGGAAAGAATTCTTTTAGAATCCTAACATCATCATTCCCAAAGAGCACAAATTATCCAAGATATTCAACCCAAAAACAGCATCAAATTATCATACTCATGTATGGCCCAACCTTAAAAACATCATTGAATCAACAACAAAATGAAAAGCAGTACAGAGAAAAACAGGTGATGAAAGGAAATCCTTCAACTGTATCAAGAAAGAACAGTGCCCTCTGAGAAAACAAATGCTCTACAACAGCATTGTGTACCAACCACTGTAACACAAGAACGCAGAAGAAACATATATAGGTACCCACTGAAAACCAATTTAAAACAGAATCAAACCCCCAAACATCATTTAACAAAGAAAGATACAAAAACCACAACGAATTAAAGTAAATACATTGGAAGCCAAAGAGAAAAAGATAGACTACAATATATCCTGGAAAATCATAGAAAGAGCAGCACCATACAACAACATTTCAAAAAGATGTAACCTATCTCCAACAGAAAAGTACATAATACTATGCAAACCACAACTTGGCAACTTTAAAAACTAGGATAAAATGGTTAACAAGCAGCAAAAAGTGAAATTCCTATCATGAACAAGAACAATAATAATTAAAAAAAAACACACAAAAAACAAGACAGCACTTTATGACAACAACAAACCAGTTTAAAATAAAAAACACCGGGCACACAACCCACCACATCCTATATTCACTGCATGAAACAGCGCTAGATATTTTATAAACCTTACCTTTAACAAATGTTGTTTCCCATCCGTTGAACTTTTTTTTAAATCTTTGCTGTATTTACAAACCATTGATATATATATATATATATATATATATAAAATATATATATATATATATAATATATATATATATATATATATATATATATATAGGGGGGGGGAAACGAGTAATGGCGTCCGTTAGCAGCTTCCGCTGAATGGTACGAGGAGTTTTGCTCTGTGTGGATTTGTGCTGGACTATTTCAAACAGTAATCCTTTGCAGTGGCACAATAAGTGATCTGTGACATGGTCGTAAGTGACAATGGTGACTTGGTAACGGGGAGGACTGCTATCGGCAATTTTGGTGGTAGGCTGAACTTCAGGTCAAAGGGCAACAAAAAAAGGGTTGATGTTTTTAAACAGGTCAGCACTGACACGAACACAGAGGTAACGTCGACTGATGTTCTCGTCACATTTGCAGTGTGCTGGGTTTTCATAGGTTTGATTAGTAGCTCTGCAGAAATGGGGTCGGAGTGATGTCAGGGAATATCTTTTCTTCAGAAGAAAACATAAACAAGAGAGGAACTGGGTCATGTGCAGAAATTCCAAAGGGTGTAGCTACACCTGTGGTGTCAGGCCGACACGCACGTGCAATACTCGTTCTCGCTTTTGTGCCATGAACGCCGTGTTCTCGTTCCGCAGCTTCTTCTGAGGGGGGATATTAAAACCCAACCCTGGCCCCAACCCCGACGACAAGAAAACGAGGAAATGACAGCGGCGACTGACATGCCGATAGGTCGGGAAGACATTTTTAACAGGCTTATTACACGCCATGCAGCATCAATTCAGTCAACAGACATCGCTTATCAGGAATGATCTTGGCGAAATCAAAGACAAATTAACCAAGTAAAGCATCAGTGTGAGGAGATAAACAGACGATGTGACAGACTGGAAACTGAGCAGGGGCACTGCCCAGAGAGGGTCACTGACATGACAACAATATTCAACACCTTTTTTGAAGCATCAGAAGACAGAAAAGAAGAGACACATAAACTGACTGAAACGATAAAGGAAATGAAGAAGAAGTTGAGAAACAAAAATAACACTGACAAACTAGAGAATTTCTCTCGCCGAGACAACTTGCGTTTTTTTGGGGATTCCCCGAAACAATCCAACGAAACATTGTGCCACGGCAGTTGTCGATGCTCTGAACAGTGTAGATCCATAGATATTGGACTGAAAGAGGACATTGAGCGAGCGAAACCGGACAGGCTATGCACGCGAAGTCAAACTAAAACCGATGATCGTTAAGTTTAGAAGGTGGAGAGAAAAAATTTGTTTTTAATCATGAACAGAGACACTCGACAACGGCTTTTCGACTCGGAATTAGAATGCAAATGACCTGACAAGAGCGCATCCCAATGGGTGTCAAAAGCCAGAAGTGAGGGAAAGAGACTTTTTTTAGAAAAGGTCAGTTGGTCTTTGGCCCCCAACTCCCAGACCCCCGGACATATGCTGAGGTGGTGAGAAGGGGTGATGAAAGCTGTGCGCCACAAGTCCACAACGTACATGACACTTGGCCCAAACACCACATGCCCTCCATCAGCAGGTGTGTCTGCCCCAAGCAATCAACAGCTCGAGTCCCGTCGTAAAGAGACATCGACTCAGAACGAGGGGGGTGGTGAGAGTGGTGTCCTTCCCCCCTCACTCTGCGGTAACCGGGTCCAGCCAGGATCAGCGGCAGCGTGACGGGGACAGCGCGGGGACACCCGTCCTGACAGCGGGAAGGGCGACACGGTCAACACTACCAGCGGGGATTGCCAGCGTTCTGCCACAAGATACGTCACGGTAAGGGGAATCCCTTACGTGCCCGCGGGAAGTCTACGGCGAGACAGGGTGGCGCAGACAGCAGTGACAGGAGTTCCCTCTCGCCGTGACTTTAGAGGGTCATCCCTCGGGCGGACACGTGGTGCACGGAGAGGGTCGCTGGCAGACAAGCGAGCTTCGTGCCACTGGCAAACCGTGGCAGTGGCACTGACAGAAACTTAAGAGACAGAAATAAATAGGACAGGCTTGACCATCCAAAAAAATGGACTTTTCTTAATTACAACGTGGAAAATCTGTACAATAAATTAGCTGATGTTATGTTATAAATTATGTTAATTTGTTTCATTTTTTTTGGGTTTTAACTGAAACTTTTTTTTGACTACTCTTAGATTATGATAACGTTTTTCCAGAGAAATTTGAAATTCTTTGCCCCTGCACAAAAGTTTTTCTAAACATGGAAGAAATTCAGGGGTTTTTCTAGTATTGGTCAGGAATTGTTTAAAACAATTTGTGAAAGAAATCCGTGTTGACTGTGTAAATACTGTTGTACTGAAGGTGGAAAGAACTGTTTTAAAAACACCGAAAAGGATGGTTCTATTTTGCATTTTAATGTTGTACCAAAGGGGGCCCGCTGTACAATAGTAGGGATTTAAAAGACGGTATTTTAATCTTAGAAGAAAGTATTCTACAATCTGTGCAGGAGGAGGACGTGTATATGATAGTGTGGGGAGATTTAAATGCAAGAACAGGATGTGAACAACCAGTTGCTGAGGACATGGATGATTTGTTTCTGAGATGGGAGGAAGTAGCAAGGAAGACGTGCTAACCTGGGTTTCCAAAGAGTTACTAAAAATAGTTTTTTGGGAAATCCCTATTGGGGCTTTTGCTTTATTTGATCTTATTATTCTGAATGGATTTTGCAATGGAGATCGGGAAGGAGATTTTACTTTTGTGTCACACCAAGGATGTAGTGTGATTGATTATTTTCTTTTTCAGATTGTTTGGTCGATAAATGCACTATGTGTGTTGGTGACAGTTATTTTCCTGGGATTTGCCGCTCGAACTGAAATGGAGAAAAAACTATGGGCAATAAGGGAAAATTTTTCCACGTCAGAAAGAGAAGAAAAGAATTGTGTGGTCGGAAGAGAATGTGGAATGCTATAAAAATGAACTTGAATAGTGATTACTTTAAGGAATGTTTACAAAATGCCTTGGGCAGCGTCCTTTTGATGTAAATGTTCTGTGTTTTATAAAGTTCTCACGTGCGATGTATGGACTGCTGCCTGTATGATTTAAAAGGTTGGAAATCGAAGGAAAGAATGCAATGAATGGTTTGACAATGAGTGTGAAAAAAAGAAAAGAACATCAAAGGTCTTCTAAACAGTTTTCCAAAGGTGTAAAGGGGAAAATAATAAAAATATTACAAAGAATGTTATGTAAATGAAAGAAGGGGAAAATGGGCAGATGAAGAGAAAAAAGAAACATGAATTTTAAGAATTTAAATTAACAAAAATTAAAAGATTCGGTTAAAGATTTAAGTCTGTTTGGTCAATAATTAGATCAGTGAGTAGAAGACCATTTATTTATAATAATATAAGCATAAAACAATGGGATGATCATTTTTCAGCAGTTCTTAGAGATACAGATGACATTAATAATGAAAATGACACGCTTGTTGAAGATGCTGGAGGTTTTGAAGAGCCCTTATTTAATGAATGCATTAGTAAATGAAGTGATTGATAGTATAAAGCATCTAAAGTCAGGGAAAAGTGCGGGCCCAGATAAATTTTAAGTGAAATCTGAAACATGCAAATTTCGTTTGTCATTTATTTCCTTGTAATGTTATTTTAAAAAAAACTGTTTAATGATGGGAACTTCCCTCTGCCTGGGGGCCCAAAACTATTATTGTTCCTATTTAAAAAAGGGGGATCCAAATAATCCAGATAACTATCGTGGAGTTGCTCTGACAATGTCGTAAGTAAAATCTACACCCATATTTTAAAAAAAAACTCACAAAGTGGGCAGAAAGGGAGGAAAAAATCATCGAAGAACAGCTGATTTCGATCTCACTATAGTACTATAGACCATAATTTTTACGCTTTTTGCAATAGTTCAAACACACTTATTGAAAAACAAAAAAGTGTAAATTGCTTTCGTCGATTTTTGAAAGCCTTTTGACTCCGTTAATCGTAACATGTTAGGGGGTTCTTACGTTTAAAAATGGAGTGGATGGCAAGTTGTACATGGCACTTTTGTGGTGTTTACATTGTGTTTCAGCATGTGTGCGTGAATAAGTGTATCTATTCGGATGTTTTTGAATGTCCACAAGGAGTGAAGCAAGGATGCTTATTAAGTCCTCTGAGGTTTTCATTTTTTATTAATGAATTAGCAATTGAAATAACAAAGAAAGGAAAGCATGGCATTCAAATGATCCCAGGAGCGGGTTTATTTTTTTTAACTGTTATTCGCAGATGATGTGATATTAGTATCTAATACTGTGGTGGTCTTCAAAATCAGCTGAATAGATTTAAAAGAAGAGGCAGATCGTCTGTCTCTAACTGTAATCTTGAGAAAACGAATGTAATGGTATTCAGAAATGGGGTCACCTTGCACGTCATGAAAAGTGGTTTTAAAGGCACAATTGAGTAAAATAACTAACCTATAAATATTTAGGTAAAGGGGTTACAACCCGTTGAGTAATGAAACGCGCAGTAGATGAAATTGTAGAAAAGGAAAAAAAGGAGTCATAGAAATTCTAAACTTTAAGGAAACTAAATTCGGTGATTCTGTATTTTTTGGAAGCTTTTTAGCAAAATCGAACCCCCTTCTTACGTATGGTCTGAAATATGGGTCTCGGATAGCAGTGATCTAGAGAAAGTCACACATTTGCAGTCAAACGCTTTTAAGTGTACCACTGCATACCCAAATACAGTAATGTATGGTGAAACTGCAGATACCCTTTATTATATCAGAACGTAGTTAAATTATAAAAATATTGGGTTAAAGTTATTGAGGTTACCCGACTCAAGACCTGTAAAACAGGCATACCAAAGCATTAAATGAACTTGATCGGGGAAAGAAATTGGGTATTTTTTATCAGAAGATTTAAACTATGAATGGATTTGGAATCTGTGGGGTGTGCCAGGGAGTTGGATTGAAAACGATTTATTTGGAATTAAAGATAGATGATTGCTTCTTACAAAAAAACTGGCATTCCAAAATGGAAAACACAGAACGGTACAATTGGTTTTTAGTTTTTAAAAGTATTTGAAACAGAAAAATATGTTCGTTGATTACGTGGCGTGGGACAGGATTTGCTTTCCAGGCTTGATCCAGACTCTTGGTTGAATGGCCATAAAAATGGTTTCTTACTGAGCCGCTACACAGTCGCTTGTCCTGTGTGGTTCCTTTAGAAGATGAAAAGCATTTCCTATTCCATGTAAAGAATCGCAGTAACCGCGAAAAAGCATAATTTTTTAAAAACAATGTGCTAAAAATGAGGGCTAGTTTGGGTTGCTAAAACTGAACTATGACGATGATTCTGTGAACTCTTGCAAAATATATTTCAGAGCTTGAAAATCAGGAACAAAAAAACTAACTCGAACTGATGAAATTTGAAAGAACACGAACTCGAAGGGGATTTACGTTGTTTTCATGCACTTCTTTAGAAGGCGTTATTTTGGATGTCTCGATGCAGGTCAATTGGGGTTGAAGCAAAGCAATCAATTCAGCATATCGTTTTGGACTTGTTACCTGCTTATTTTGTTTTGTTCTTGTTTGCACCCCCATGTCACAAGGCTGAAAGCCAATGACATTAAAAGTGTTCCCGTGTTCGTGTTCATGTATATATTATATATAATATATAATATATATATATATACCATTAGAAAGAAACTCGTGGGAGAGCGTGGCAGCAGAGAGTCCTCCCGAAGAGAGCCCCTTCCCAAACAAAATGTTTCGACCCTTATCGCCTGACACTTTAGGGGGGCGGGCCACACCCAGTTCATACCTGGATATCCTCTCTGCCCCTTTTTTTCCATCTTGGGACGTCAGGCTGAGATTCGAACCATGACCTTCTGGACATGCTCATTTCCACTTAATGACTCGTACTCTAACCACTGAGCCACTGGGCACCTGATATTTAGGGAAATTAAAGCCTTTGAAGTTTACTTGTTCCTCCTTGACCAGATCCACTTGAAAAACCCCCTGCCCGCTTTCTGCCATTGGTTTCGGGGTTCTGGTTTTTTCCCCTCCCTGCTACTGAAGCTGTTTCATGAGCTGTATGCAACGTTTCCCACAAATCCCCTAGCTCCCAATTTCTGCAGTGAGGACTTTGGGCCTGATAGCCTTCTCTCCTCAGGGTGTTTTTCCAATCAGCATACTTTTCAGTCTTGTAATTTGAGTTGTCTCCATTCTGTTCTATATGGCACCGTGAGCTCGATCATGACCACTGCTTGGTTGACTGAGAGTGGACTATTATGCCTGGTCTCATGTCACTCGTGCTGATATCTCTGGTGACTCTTCCATTCTGGGAGGGGCTGCAATGCACTCCCAGTCATCTGCCCCATCCAGCAGACTCTGCCTGCAGTTCCGAGTGGCACTGATGTTCTTGCCATGATTTGCTACCTCCTGCCGTGAAGAATGTTGCGGGTGCTTTTGGAGTCCTGATTTTCCCTTTTGTGGGGTTGGTACAGCCCAGACTGCTTGTACAATCTCTTTTAGCACTTGGGTTTTTGCCTCCATGTTACCTTCCTTGAGCCAGGGCTACTTTACATGACTTTGGACATCTTCACTCTTTGTTTTTCATGCAAGGGGCATGCAGGATCGTCTGTTTTTCCCCCACTTCACCAGTTTGCAATTTTAGGGCAGAAGGTCATAAAGCAGATCTGAGAATGAAGCTGATCCTGTGAGGGCCATGTTCCAAAAGGGCATTCCAAGTGAGACTTCTTGGAGTGCATTCTCCCACGTTGTCCATTGCCCCTTGCTGGCTCGCTGGAAATGCTTTTTGGAGTCTTTTTTTTGGCTTCTTCTTTTTCTCATCTCCTGAATCATCATGTCTCTTTTTGGGTTTTTTCCTTTTTCCTTTGACCACCTTTCAGTTTTTGGGCAAACCCCCAGTTCTTGTCTCTTGTCTGTGGTGTCCCGTTATTTCTCTGATCTTGATACTTTCTTTTTGCAGAATCCATCGCCTCTTGAACATTCCATTTTCTGCCTGTCTTCCGCTGGGCTTGATTGCTTCTACCACCTTGTCTCCTGAGTCCCTCCAGCAGCTTGGGAAATCTGATCTCCCTGCTTTGTATTCCTCCAGGATAGATTTCCCGTGGTAGTTTCAGCCTTGCTTGGCGACAGTATAGCGCTAAAGTCAGTGAGACAGGGGGGGACACCAAGCCATTTCCTTGTGAACTTGTTGATTTTGGCTTCCATTGCCTCCACTATGCTGGTGCAGATGTCGTAATCCTCAGAGGCCATAGGAGCTTTGATATCAGCATGAACTGCAGACACCAGACCTTGTATTTGCCAGGGAGCCCACACTGGTCCATGGTCTCCAAGCCTTCTTCCGACATCTGTTTGGTTTCTTTTGCTCTTTGTATGTCTTTCAGGTACCATCATACTATCTTCCAAGGCTCTTGACTGCCTCTTCTGTAACTGTTGGAATGGCCTGGTCGGCAACACTGAAGACCACAGATGCGGCCACCTTTCCTTTCCTCAGTGAGAGACTCCATGATTTCTTTGGCTTGAACTTCATTCTGAATGAAACAACTATGTCGTCCAGCCTTTTCGGCACATGGCGTGTCTCGTCTTCTCTGGATGAAATCACTGTAGTGTCATCCATGAAGGCCTTGAGAGGGGGCATCTTGTATCCATCGCCAAGGTCTGTTTGTCTTCCGTTGCTCGTTGCTGCTTTCAAGATGACTTCCATTGCCAACACGAACAGTATTGGGGAAATTGCTCAGCCCATTGGGATGCCCACTTCCAAGTTGATCCAATCTCTTGTGTACTCCTTGGTAGAGAACCGCATTGCGAAGCCATTGACGTACTTCGTGAGCATGTCACGGATGTTCTTTGGCACATGGCACATCTCAAGAGCCAGCTGTATCACCTCATGGGGTACAGATCCATATGCGTTTCGCCAGATCAAGCCACACTACGTCCAGGTCTCTCTTTTCTGTTTTTGCTCTTTGGATTGCGTCCCAGATCATTGTGGCGCGTTCTACACAGCCAGCCACGGCTGGGATGCCACCTTTCTGGACTGACACATCCAAGTACTTGTTTTCCATGAGGTACTTGGTCAGCCTTGCTGCCATGACAGACACGAAGATTTTCCCTTCGACGTTCAGTAGTGATATTGGCCTGAATTAGCTGATGTCACTTGAGTTTTGCTCTTTGGGGATGTACACACCATCTGCCGTCATCCACTGGCCGCTGATCTTCTGGTTTCTCCAAGCTGATCGCAGCAGACTGTGGAGCCACTCCAGCACCTTAGGACATTTCTTGTACAGCTGGTAAGGTATTCCATTTGGCCCTGGTGATGATTTGGCTCTGGCTTTGTCGACTACATTCATGATTTCCGCCACGTGGTGGCTTGTCATTGAACTATTCTCAGGTTGGTTGGCCATACCAGACCTTGAATATATATATATATAATATATATATATATATATATATATATATATAATATATATATATATATATATATATATAAATATATATATATATATATATATATATATATATATATTATCGAGGGTTGACTGCCGGAACCAAGTATCTCAATTTTCGGAAAGTTTACAGGAGACGATTTTAAAACTTTCAGCTGCTGTAGCATGAAAACAAATTAACTGAGCGCCTCAAAACGATTGCGCAAAGTAAATCAATATCATTTCTGCTGAAAGCTTTTTCTTAAACTTGCATTTATCTATTGTGGTAAGTGTAAACAACACAATTCAAAACATTCATAAGATACTTGGTTTTCGACAGCTGAAAGTGCAATGATCAAGGACAACCAGAAGCCAGTATCTCAAAGATACGAAGTTTTGCCAAACCCGTACTGAAAGCATTTTCATCATTTGAGACAACAAGAACAAAGTGACTGATGATGCCTGGTTTTTACAAGCTTAATGCGCCATGCACTAGGACAACCAGAAACCAGTATCTCAAAGTACCGGGTTTGGGGAAAAGTTTGTACTGAAAGTATTTCCTCAGAATGTAATTACAAGAATATCGTATTTTGATGTACTGGACTTTGTAGGTACATGAAAGGCGTCTCTCTTTAACAAATGGGACTGCCTAAATCGAGTCTTTTGTTCTACTGGGATCTTATAGTCACAAATACGCTGCTCAGACCTTGAGTGCTAACCTAACATTGGTTGACTTTTTCATGTACACGTGTGTAGTGTTTGTGCACATGTGTGTGTGTGTGTGGATGTGTGGGCATGGGCCCATGTGTGTGTGTGTGTGTGTGTGTGTGTGTGTGTGTGTGTGTGTGTGTGTGTGTGTGTGTGTGTGTGCATGCGCGCGCGTGTGTTGTGTGTGCACGCGGCGCGCGTGTGTGTGTGTGTGTGTTGTGTGTGTGTGTGTGTGTGTGTGTGTGTGTGTGTGTGTGTGTTTATGTGTGTGCATGCATGTGTGTGCGCTTGTGTGTGTATGTGTATACGCACGAGATTGAGTGTGTGTGCGTGTGTGTGTGTGTTGTGTGTGTGTGTGTGTGTGTGTGTGTGTGTTGTGTGTGTGTGGTGTGTGTGTGCGCGCGTGCGTGTGTGTGTGTGTGTGTGTGTGTGTGTGTGTGGGTGGTGTGTGTGTGTGTGTGTGTGTGTGTGTGTGTGTGTGTGTGTGTGCGCGTCGTGTGTGTGTGTGTGTGTGTGGGTGTGTGTGTGTGTGTGTGGTGTGTGTGTGTGTGGTGTGTGTGTATGTTTGTGTGTCACGTGTGTGCCTGCGTGTATGTGCGCGAGTGTGTCTGTGTGCAAAAGTACATTTGCGTGTGTGTATGGGCACGGTCTGTGTGTGTGAGTGTGTGTGTGTGTGTGTGTGTGTGTGTGTGTGTGTGTGTGTGTGTGTGTGTGTGTGTGTGCGCGGCGCGCGCGCGTGCGTGTATGTGTGTGTGTGTGCATGCGAGAGAGAGAGAGAGAGAGAGAGAGAGAGAGAGAGAGAGAGAGAGAGAGAGGAGAAAGAGAGAGAGAGAAGAGAGA
>JAFLJL010003964.1:0-2500 GCA_018398815.1 Conus ventricosus | reverse complement strand
TGGGGTGATTTGGGCGACTTGGGGTGAAGGTGTCAAGCGTGCTAAAGTGGGTGGAGGTGTTAGGGGATGTCAAGTGGAACTGGTAGGACCACTCTTGACTCTGCAATGAGCCCTGCCAGCCAATCAATACTGCTGCCAGAGAGCGGAAAAACCCGGACTCAAAATAGACCCAGCCTTTATTGATTTGTTTGCAGCGTTGCAGTGCGTAGGCGTTACAGGCACATGCCGTGACTTACTTAATTTTTTAATTGCTGTTTTTAATTTTGGGTTAAAAAAATGAACCCCCACGTAGTTATAAAGCTTACAGAAATATTTGATAAATTTGGGTGGGCGATTAATGCAGGAGTTGAAAAAGAAGTGTTAAAGGACATGTTTGATGAATTTATAACAGAACTTTTTGAAAGCTTAACTATGGGGAAAAGCGTATTGAAAGCCGTTAGTAAAAATCCCAAAGTCTTACCTAAACCAGTTATAAAGCTTTTTGCTATATTAGTTATAATAATTGCCTCCGAAGATGCTGACCTGCAGGGTGTCTGATGACCTTGAAGGAGTAACTGTTACCTTTAAACCCTAAATCAGTTTTACGATTAGAAAAAGACTAAAAATTTACAATTTTTTTTTTTTTAAGATTTAAAAATGGCTGCCGAACTCAGTGAATCTGATTTAAAGAATTGTAATGAACTATTTGACGAAACAATGAAAGCATTAAACATTGTTTTTTAGTGAATTTGGTTGAGAATGATGTAAACAATATAATAAAAGATCAAAGGGAACTATTTAACGAAGCAACCAAAGTGATAAACCATTGACTGTAGTGAATTAGAAAAAGCTAAAATATTAGCAGGCTTATAGAAAAGGTTAACGTGGCTTGAAGTGTTGCAACGCTTGGGTGAAGAATAAAAAAGCGTTTTACTTACTTTTATTACATTTTTTTTTTATTTACGTAAATATTGTGGCTTTAAAAAATGATGACCACAAGTAAATTCGAGGATGGGAAAAACTATATACGATGGAAAAAAAAAATTTGGTAGTGACAAACAATTAAGCAATACTTTTAGTGAAGTAGACATGAATATTATTAAACCCCACAAACGTTCAGGAAAGCAAAACACATGCTATCTCAAAATCCCAGAGTCTCTTCAGATGGAGCCGCCAGTAAAAGTGCGTTGGTTGTTCTGATTTATTATATAATCCTGATGATAGTAACATGGAAGTCTGGGTTTTTAACTAAACAGAAAGAGTTATTAGCTATCGCGACCTTAATTCTGACTGGCTGACTACATGCTTACCCAGTTTAACCATGCAAGTGAGGAGGCAAAGTTAAGGGGTTCTGCTGGTCTGAAGGGACAGTCCTTCAATTTTATTGAAACAAACAAAGTTCTATCCTTAGTTGGTAATTCTTACCTTCCTTTTCCAAAAGAGTTAGAGTTAAACGAGATTCTTAAACATACATAATTCTGACAACATGTTTTTATGTGGGGTGTTTTAGCTCATTTACATCCTGTCAAAAATCATGCAAACAGAAATTTCCAAATTTTGAACAATATAGACATGACGAACTTTGATAACATAACCTTTCCAGTAAGTATAGAAAGTATATCTCAGTTTGAAGAGCTAAACAAACCAATCACTGTAAACGTATGCACATGGTCTGTAGAAGACAATCTAGTGCCTCTAAGGATTTTCCCAGCCCCTACTTTGGCGAACCGCTTAACAAACATTAGACTTGATCCTGTTTGCAGGGTAGTACAAAGAGCCATTATGTATAATCAGAACAATAAGCAGACTTATGGCTTTTACGTCAAAGGATAAATCTAAACAAGAGCTTTGTAGAAGATGTTTGGTCAGAATCCCCCCTATAGAAGCAGCGCCAGTCATAAGAAACATTGTAAAAGTGTCGTAGACTGTGAAACCGAACTCCTCACACCTAAACCAGGGTCTAAAGTTAGTTTAAGAATGTACACAAAATGCAAATGAGCCCAACGTGGTTTATGCTGACTTTGAATCGCTCTTAAACCCCAGTACTACGGTCCACAACAACAAGAACAAAAACAACCTTATTAACCCACCATCAGATCTGTTCTTATGCATTTATTGTTTTAGGTCAGACGGCCAACACACGACACCCAGATTTACAGAGGCCCAACGCAGCTAGTAATTTTTAGAGCAATGAAACAACTTCGTAATTACTACTCCAACAAAAAAATCTTTCAAAATGTATGACCCTAGACCAAGAACCCAAAGACTCATCACCACTGTTGGATGTAACAAGATTATTGGCGACACTAGAGACAGATCAATTACTGAAGTTCAGAGGGCTGCACACAACAATTGTGTCTTCAACAAAGGTTGATCCTGAAAATGAAACTGCCTACTTCTTTCAAACTCGAGGCTTTCGATCTCATTTTCTTCAAGCAGGACTTTTAATATAAAGGGTTACCTGCATTGCACAGTCTTCAGAAAAGTACATGATTTTCTTTTTAACCTTTTTTTTAAAATT